>PVJO010022105.1:0-28684 GCA_004026905.1 Hystrix cristata | reverse complement strand
ATAGCAACACAATTTGTAATAGCTAAGTCTTGGAAACAACCTAAATGCCCAACAACCAACGAATGGCTAAAGAAAATGTGGTTTTTCTACACAATGGAGTACTACACTGCCATAAAAAAGGATAAACTAGAGTCATTCATATATAAATGGATGTTCCTTGAGAACATACTTTTAAGTGAAATAAATCAGACACTCATGAAGCAGCTCTGGAAGTCCTCTTTGTCTTTATACTTGCTCTGTTTAGGCTGCCTTGATGTCCTGGAGAGATTCAGAATATTTACCTTTCATGGTCATTTTGAATTTGGGGACGCGCCAAATGGTGCCAGATCTGGTGAATAGAGTGCAGGAGAATGCACCGTAATGATTTTGCAGGCTGCCTTTCTTTTGGATGGCGTGAGTGGCAGCATTACTTCTGATCCGGCCTTGTAAAGACACTCATGGAAGTGGACTTCCAGAACTGCTCCAGAAAGTGGCAAGATGATGGGCTAACTGTGGTTGAAGTGAGGGGGGTACTTGGAGTATTCTGGGGGCATTGATGGCAAAGTGTCTTTTGCTGTAATGTATTTTTTTAATTTAAACAGTCGCTGTATTGTTTAGCCCCACGGCTGCCCACAAGCGTCCAGCTTCGCTCTCACCCCGACAGAGGCGCACGATGGCCCCATTCACCAGCATCACAGCCAGGCACCTTCTCTAGGATCGCTTTTCACTGCGCCTCACTGGTCCTCGACACTCTTTCCTGCCTGAGCCCCAGTCCGTCCCTGGCTTCGGTCACACAGATGTCACATTCTCTTTTACTTCTGATTCTGGGAACTATTATCTCTTTCAGTTTTTACCGTTTTAAGTGCTACAGACACTTGGGTTGGACCTTGAATTTGTAGGGAAGATTCTAACTGTGCAAGAGGGAGGACTTCAGAGGAACCCACACAGAGAAAGATGCAGATATGGGGGGATATACTATTTATTCCAGGAAGGGGGCATTGTCTTGAAAATTCAAACATAGCATACTAATAAGCAGGGGTATCATTAAATTATCTATCATCTGCTTCTCACCTGGACGTGCCTGATTTGTCAGTCAGGATGCTATTTGTTAAACCACTGATAACCGCTCTGTAGTTACAGAGTGACTGCTACTGAGAGGTAAAGGTTGACATGTCAGATCGAGGGAGACTGCAAAGCGTTACCGGCTTTGTTAACAAACTTGGGCTTTTCTGGTAGGTAGCAGGATGCTACTAAAGGTTTTCTAATGGGCCCTTGAAACAATCTGAAGTGAACGAAGGCAGCAGATTTAAAAACACACTGAGTAGTGGGGAAGAATTCACAGAGATGAATTATGAGGCTATTACAACACAGGAGGTAAGAAAGAACTCATCAATACTGTCAGTATGAATAAAAAAGAAAGACACCGGATGGGAAAACTATTGCGGAAATGTCACTGGCGGCATTTAATGACTAGTGGCACAGAGCAAGCCAGGCGAGGGAAACAAGAAGGTCAATTCTAAGACTTCACACGTAAGTGATTAAGAGGATGTTGTAAAGATTGCAAAGACGACTTCCGTGAGTGGTCCTGCCAATGGTGAGCTGAGTGGCATGGAAGGGACTCTGCGGCCACTCTGATCTCTGCTAGCACTCCTGTGGCCACTAACTCACTCCAAAAAAATGCACAGTCCAGCGAAAATAGTGACTAGTATACTGTGCAGTCTTCCCTTCCAGCTGGGTTGGTCTTGCAGTTCCCTTCCGTGCAGAAATTCTGGATTTACTCAGGTACAGAGAGGCGAGAGATGGAATAGTAGGCTAACAACTGGCTGGTGTGTGGTGGGGCTGGCTCACATAGCTGGCCGTCTACATCCCCCACCAGCTCTACATCAGTGACATGATGAGGGAGCTTGAAATTGGCTGTGGTGAGCGTATTCACACCTGAAAAGCTATAAATCCAGGTGTTCGCCTCCTCCCTCAGAGATCCAGGTGTTAAATATTTATACCTCTGTTGAGGAATTGGATGTGGAAGCAAGAAAAACAGTGAAATTTTACAGAAGCCCTTGGATGATTGTAAAGTCTAAGAATATCAGTTGGAAGGAGAAAAAGGAGAAGCTCATATAATTTTGAGTACATGATTGTTATCAAGGTTCACAGAAGGTTGGGTGGTAAGATTTATTTCTGCCCAGAAGACATCCTCAAAGATTTCTAGGTTAGTTTTTGTTCCCTAAGAGAAAATTGTCTCCTGATTTTTAAAATTGTATTTGGTATACTAATACAAATTATGTTTTCCATAGATGACCACTGAATGTGGTTCTTGTTTCTCATTCCTCCCGTTGGATGGTCCTGTTGGATTTTCTCTAACAATTAGATGAACACTTAGTTTTAGCAATCATATATTTTTTCGGGAGGCTAGTAGTATGCTGGATGTATGAAACCACCCCTGAAGAGACAGCAAATCGTGACCACAGTGTATCACTAATCTTCTCTTTTAGGATATGTTTTCAGGACTAAATCTGTGTTACATCCATCTAACCCCATCAGCCTGGGTTCTCTCCTTTCTCTGCCAACATATGAGCAGATTCACTCTTTTCATAATGAATCATTTCTAAGGCATAATTTCTCAACAGTGAAATTTGTTACAGAAATTGTTCACCAGACCAAGTAGGATTCAACAGATGATTATGTCCCAGTGACATTTTGGTTGGACTCAGGTGAAGATACTCATTAAGCAGACCCATATTTTTCATACAGGTAAAAACACTGTTCTTCAAGTCTACCAAAGTGTTGGAAAAAACATGTAAACATGCAACAAGAATTTCCACATAATTCTCTAGAAAATTATAAAGGACTATAAAAGAATCTTATCTCCTCTTATAGTACGAGTCTATCACACTAAACTTTAAATCAAATGTTTCAGGAACTAAAGAATGAATGTCCTGTTTACTTGAAATATTGCTTGAGAACAGTTGGATTAATTTACTTGATCAATAACATGTAAACAGTGAGCATTTATTGATTCCCTTCATCAGCTTGAGTATCTTTCATTCTCAACTGAGGAAAAAAAATATTTCACAAGACATGTTGATTAACTGACATTTTAAAATTACCAAGACAGAATATGTGGCAAACATTAAAAAGTATAAAGGAGGAGAGGGAAGAGAGATATGGTACATTTGTCAATCATATAAAGGGTAAAGCAGTAGGGGAAATAAAGATAAAAGAACTTGCTTCTATCTGTTGGTGGCGCAACTTGTCAAGGATGAAGAAGGTAAATTAGTATCAGTAACTTCTGAGGTCTATATGAAATCTGGTGACTAAAGCTTACACAAAGAGAATGCAAGTGAGTTAACTAACATCAAATAACTAATTAGAAGTGTCAGATAAACACAGTAACCCTCTGAGTCTGGAAATGTAAATGACTTCTATTTATTTCTTATCATTTCAAACCTGTTATTTTTTCCTATATTCATTATTCTGTATTTAGCGTTTTTATTGTTTTTTCCCCAATGATATCCCTCCTAGAAACTTCATCATTAAGATACACAGAGGGGAAGAAATAACTAATTAGGCACAGCACTAAGGACCGAGGGAATGAAAGCAAACAGGAAGTATGCAGAAGCTCGAATTCGGTGCAGGATGGACGGATAGTCACACACCTCAGATGTGACAAAAAAGGGCAGAACATGAACATTTCCAGGGCTCGGAGATTCAGAGAGAGCCCGGCAGGCTGTGAAGCAGGAGACCTCACAAATGTTACGGATACGATGTGTCAGTCTACAGAAAGCGGAGCAGCAGCCTGCTCATCCTGTAAGTTGGCAATGACTTATGAAGGGAAATACTATCTCATTTAAACCCTACAGTAATCCGAGGGGGTAGTACTTATTTAATGCCTATAGTTTTATAGTTTATAAAGCCCAAGCTCAGGAAATTAATCAGCTTGTGCATGACAAATAGCTAATGAGCAAGATTGCTGCTGTTAGAGCATACATTCTTTACCAACTCATTGACGTGCTTCTAGGACATGAAGGGCAGGGAGAAAGACCAGCTAGGAATGGAACAAAGGAACTGGACAAGTAGCATGGACAAGCAGTGAAAAGGAGAGCGGAAAGAGAAAGGAATGGATGTGATGTACCTTTTGAGGAGAGAATTACCTAGATTTGGATTCTGCTCCAGAGTTCATGTTTGTGTCCTCCCAAAACTCATATGTTGAAATCTAATCCCCAGTGTGATGTTTGACGGTAGTTGGAGGTAGGACCTTTGGGGGCGATTTGATTGGGTGGGATTACTGTTCTTATGAAAAGGACCCCGAGTGCTCTCCAAACTCTTGCCGCAGGAGGACGCTCCAAGCAGACAGCCACCAATGAACCAGGAAAGGCCCCGATCAGACACTGAACCTGCCAATGTCTTGCTCTTGGATATCACAGCTTTCAGTACTGTGGAAAATAAGTTTTGGTTGTTTATAAGACACCCAGTGTGTGGTATTCTGCTGCAGCAGCCTGAATGGACTAAGGCAGATTCTAACGGGTCATGGAGGAGGATGGAAAACACAAAGTCCTGGAGATGGGCCTGAGTCTTGGTAGGAAGGCTATAAAATTAGATTTCTAATAAAGATTGAAAGTGGGGGGTCAGCAGAGTTACTGAAAGGCAACTGCTTCCACTCAGCATTGCGAAGGGTCACGCTCTACCACGCCGCACACATCTGTGGCTACCCTGCTAGAATTTCCCTTTGAAATTTCATGGTCACTCGCACCAGTTGACAGTTGGGATCATCACAGTATTTGTAAGTTTAGAGTATATAAAATCAAAGTTTTCTTTTTACAGTCTCAATTAGTCTTTGAGTCTTCCACTTGGTCTTCTCTTTCTCCTGAGTTTGCTTCATCGTTCTCTGATGATGTGTTTCTAAATGTTTGAAAACGACTAAGGCTAGCAGGACTTTTGCATCAATGGACTATTTAGGATATTACCAACCTCTGTGTCCATCAGCTGTACTAGCAGATTTTAAGCTTTTCTTTTCTTTTTTTTTTTTTTGACACAACCCTGTTGTAAAAAAAAGTTACATCACAACCCTGTGTACACGTTCATATCTGGCCATTGATGTACTTTACCAAAATAAATGTTAATAAAAAATACTTCTCTTGAAATTTTTGTTCAAGTCTATTTAAAATTCCCAGATAAAGCTCATCAAATCGACATCCACAGGGACCCAAAGGCTGAAAATAGTGAGTTCACTAGAGCGCCGATGAGCAGGTAATCAAGGATCCAGCTTGGTCCTCTAACACAGACTCCAGCACACAGAGTTTTAGAAAGAAGGAGCGAATCATATCTTTTTGGTAGGCCATGTACTTTTCTTAATTTAAGAAAGATGTAATCAATTCATTACATGGTAATCCCACCTAGTTTATGCCATATGTGAATTTAGTAAATCTCTTCCCAGGTCCAAAATTCAAATTAAATGATAATCTGAATTATAGCATTCATCCAATCATCAGTAAAACTTGGAGTTTAAATATCCTGAAGGTCATGTTTATATCAAATCAGAATATTACACCGATTTAGAGAATTTTAGCAAGCTGGGAAGAAAATTAATGTAGGGTAAAACAGGCCTATAATAACAGAGCCTCATTATTCTACCTCTGAATTCCACTTAAAATTGCTTCTTTTTTCATCTCTTTTCCCTTCCCTCCTTCCTCCCTCCATTTCTTATTCCTCTTGCCATTTGCAAAAGATATCCCTATTTCCTATTATCTGTCTTTTATTTTGCTCTTTATTTATATTTTGGGTTTCTCATATAAAAGAATCCTGCAAATGGGAGGAGGCAGGGAGAGATGGGAGGGGAAAGGGGACAAAAAACGAATTAAGATGTGTTATATACATGTATAAACTCCCCTACGATAAATGTAATCATTTTGCACTACAAACACGTACTATTAAAAACCACCTAATGATTACAGAAAAAAAGTTTTTACACACCGTATTCTAGCTAGCATGTGTATGTGATAAACTCCACAGATCAACTGTGTGTACGTCATCCACGTCTTGATATGTGTCCTTCCTTCCAAGCGGCTTATCTTCTTCCTTGATATGTGCAATTTTAGCGTAGTCCGGTTCAACTCATTAACCAGCGATAGTGCATTAAGCAGACACTGAGGACACAAAAGGAATACTATAGACTTTGGTGTCAAGAAGGAGATGATGAAGAAAGACGGATGTCTACACAAGTGACAGCTACAGAGTGGGAAAGGCAGACCACACGCCCCTGAAGAGGAAGAGGGCGAGACAGCGGAGGGAAGGTGTCGATCAGGACAGATAAAACCCCTGCCCGACAGGCGGCGTCATTTCCCCTCATCCCCAAAACCCAGAACACGCGGATGCACGATGAATAAATCAGTGGTGACCAGAAGAAAATAACCCGGAAGTACTTGTAAGCTATTTTAAGGTGAAGCATGCTTGCATTTAACTTCGTTTGGTGAAATGAAGCTTACTGATTTGGGCTTATTAAAACGAAGCGTGTTTACTCTTCCTTGTGGTGACTACTCTTATACTAAAACGTGGATGTCAGCAAGGAAACTCATTGTCTACTTCGAAGTTCTCAAAATACAGCCCGTGGGTCTCTTTCCAGCGGTCCATGAGGTCAGAACGCCTTTCCCAATAGTCCTGTGAAGCTGCTGGCTTTTCTGCGTTGATACTTGCGCTGACGGTATCAAAAAGGTAGTTATGTGAGAGTAGAGTCAGGTGCCGGAAAGCAACAGCTCCTGTCCTGGCTGTCCGACTGTGGTCCCCTAAGATCATAATGGAGCCGAAAGACTCCTGTGGTGTTTTGATGCTGTAGATATCATAATGTCTTATCACAACACCTCACTCATGGTGTTGTACTTATGCTGCTGTTAGTCAGCCCACTGAACCATCGGACAGAAGTACCGTGGTTCCTCGGTTCACGAACTAACTTCGTTCCACGATTCTGGGGAGGTTGGCTGTGGTCATGTTCATCATCTGATACAGAAGTGGAAGTGAACTCGTAAACGGAAGTGAAATTTTGCTGAGTGATTCTATTTGAATTATTCAGACAGAATGGAAACCGAATTGTTCTCCAACATTAGTGTTCGTGAACTGAGGCATTACTGTTATATAGAGAGGTATGGTACATGATACTTGATAATGATAATAAAAGATTATGTTACTGGTTTGTTTATTTACTACTATATACCTTTTATATTGTTTTAGAAGAGTGCTCTATAAAAACAGCTAGGTGTACACATCTCTTTTTCACTGTCTCTCTGGCCTCAAGGGGCCATAGAGAGTTACTGACCTGGACCATCTAGGTTTGCATGAGGCATGATTATAAAATATGGTGAATGTTTAAATTAAAAAGTGATGACAGTAAAAGACACATTGCCATTAATCTCCCCAAAAACTCTCCCCCTCATTTTGAACACACTTAGCCCATTGTCCTTGTACTTCCTGAAGCAGCTCGGGAAGTCTTCTTCATAAGAGTCTTTAGCTGTGCTTCCTGGCTGCCTCAGTGGCCAGAATTGATTAAAATGTTTACTTCATGGTCATTTTGACTTTGGGAAAGAACCAGAAGTCTCACAACGTCACATGTGGTGAATGAGGTGGATGAGGACACATCATAATGTTTTGACAGAAACTGCCATAAACGTTTTGAACTGATTCAAGAAACAGGCCGCCACGAAAAGACACTCACAAAAGAGGGCTAAAACTGCTTCAGAAAGTGGCAACACTGAAATAAGAGTACCTCGTCTAGAGCCAGCAGCACGCCATGCCAGGTAGAGTTGGCACATTCTTTGACCTCGGTTTGTGTGTGTGTGTCTTGGAATCAGTAAAAAGAGAAATCAAAAGAGATAACATAAGGATAGCTTTCCTCTTCCTTCTTGAGAACAATTCCACAACAGTCGGATAAGATTTGCTCCGGCAGCTTTGTGCCTAACAAAATAGTAACTGCATCTACCTGGAGGAGGAGCTGAATGCAGCTTCCACATCGCCCATTTCCTACTCGCCCTGCAAAGAGCTGCAGAAGAAGCGAGCAGGCTGCCCTCTGCTCCACTGTTGTTTTTCCCTTCCCTTAACGAAGTAGACTTTTGTTTGCCTCCTTGTCCGCGTCACGAGCAGTGACGAACCACAATGCTGTCACTGTAATGCAATCTGGGTCCTGATCAGATGGGTTAATATTTGTTGACACATTTCATAAAGAGAGAAGAAAAACAAAACCCTAATCTGCCTAAGTGATCTTAACAGGGGCTCAGTTTTGTGCGGAGCTCCCAGTTGCATGATGAATAATGTCCCGATTAACAGAGGCCGGCAGACTTAATTTCAAGGAAAGAGCCTGGGAGTGTTAACCTGTCTGGAGAGAAATGAATTCCAGGAAATCCTCACTTCAATTAGTGGAACAGGGACTAAAAAGTGAGAACTTTCTCTGAGCTCAGACCTATCTTGTCCTGAGACACAGCATATAATATACACTATTTCTGATATTAACAATAAACTTTGGACACAACTATTCTTTTGAAAATACTTGAGTACCCACACTAGGAATTGGGTGTACACATATATAATTTTATTTTATATAACATTTATTTCTCTTTTATTCTACAAATTGTCAATGTACTGATCTTTGGTTACTTTGGGGATATTTATTTTAATAAGAGTATTATAGTTTTTGCTGTCAATACTCAAATTAATCTTAATATATTCTTTACTAATTACTACAGTGCTCAGTCTATTATGTGGTTTGAATTTTGCCTTTATTATTTTATATGCAGAACTTTCTTCCTTTCTCCCTCTCCCTTTGTCTTTCTTTTCCTCCCTTCTTTCCACCCTGCCTGCCTGCCTTCTTCCTTCCTTTCTCCCCCAGGCCCTTCCACCAAACTATAGCCTCAGACTTTTAAAATGTTTTTTATTTTGAGACAGCGCCTCACTAAGTTGTTAGACTGTCCTGGCTGGGCTTGACCTTCTGACCCTCCTGCTTTAGTCCTCCAGAGCATACTGCATGGCAGGCGTACACTGTATTATGGCTAGACCACCACACCCAGTCTAGAGGTTTCTTATGCAAAAACTAAATCTCTCTGGTATGTTCCTAAACATGGTCTTCTGTTTCACATGAGGAGTACAGCTTCTCCTTGCCCACCCTAAAGCCTCCAAAAGAGAAACGTTTGGGCGAACGTGTTGGGGTCTTGGTCTTCAGCATGGCGATGTCAGGGAGCTGGGAGCCCTCATGGCAGGTTGTCAGGACACTGGGTGTGCTGCCTTTGGAAGAGATTAAGGCAGTTCTCCTGGGTCCTTGGTTAGTTCTTGAGAGAGCTTTTATAAAAGAGCAGCAAGGCTCCTCCTCACTCTCTCTGGTTTCCTGTCTCACTCTGTGATCTCTCTCACACACATTCCTGCTGTGATGCAGGAGGAGGTGGTGGAAGGGGTCTTTGGCTAGAGCTAACACCACGCTGCTTAGAGCTACATAGACCTCTTTTCTTTATAAAGTAGCTACTATCGGGTACTATGTTACAACAATGGAAAATGAAATAATACAAGAGGAAATATAAATGTACTAGAAGATAATGAGTACACTTCAAGTTGTAAAGAACTGGGAGGAAAAGCAGAGATTATTAATATCGTCAGTCAGTACAGTGTTTCCTAGCTTCTTCCCTATTATACCAGGATGGGAAGTCAGAGTGGATGGCTTCTGTTCTCACTGCTCCTCCTCTCCGTTGTAAGTGGGCACCTGGGCTGGGCGGCGCACTTCCTGCCGAGAATCCAGCAGGAGAGATGGGTTCCTGCAACTCCAGCTGGAACTCTATAGTTCACACTCCATGTTGAGGGGTATGTTCTGTGGAATGAACACTCGTACGTGTCAAATGTGCTGGTTTGGGGAACCCACCTATAATGATTTTCTTTTATAACAAACTTTAATGTCTTGGTTTTCTTTTCAACAATTCATTCTCATACACGAGCTTCTCACACATCTTGGGAGCGGCTTTTAGCCTAAACAAAAATTTCCTCTCCAGCCATTAAAAATGGGAAAGGTTGTGGCCTCAGAAGAGCCTGTTCTCTATCCCGGTGGCTCCTGGGATGATGGCTAGTTCTCAATATGATTTAGGACTTTCAGATTCAGCCCCAAATGGCAACTGGTTATGGCAGCATCCCCTCCTCTGTGGGCTAAACTCATGGAAGAGGGAGCAGAACTGGGCATGGTGGCAGGCAAGCTGATCCCAGGGGAAGGCAGGGCCGCCCGAAGGAGCAGAACTTACATTCTGCAGGAGCATTCTGCAGTCCGTGGGCTGGGCCTGCCACACAAGGGACCAGGATGCCCAGGGAAAGCGGGTCTGAGCACTGCCTGCCCGGAACCAGGTGAGCTGGCTGACAGATCTGGAGGTCACTGACTGTAGCTGTCTGCCCTTCCCTCCCCCTATCTGATCCTCAGCTTGGCTTTGTCTCCCTCTTCTGGGGCCTGGGCAGCCAGTGAACAATGCTGACCTCTGGACCACTTGCCTGCAACCTGGAGACTATCATTCTGCCTTGTCTATTGACTGCTCGGCTACCAGACACGCACGTCTCACTAATAAAGGAAAACTCCCTTCCGCCCTCTGACCTGGGGACGTCTGAGCCCCCTGGATACATGGTCTTATCAGCTGGCCTTATCATTATTTGACTCAGTAAGTCAACTTTTAGCTTCCTTCTGCTGTCACGCTGCTGTCACGCTGTAGTCATATGACTATAAGTGAACTTTGATTTGGATAAATTCAAAACTCTTTCTGCCTTCATGTTCGTTGACCTCTTAGCAAAATGCACATGTTTCTTCTTTGAAATATGTGCCTCTCTTGCCTCCATGATCCCCAGTCTATTCATGCTCTCCTGTCCTTCTGCCCCTTGTATCTTGAGTAGCTCCTCCTGCTCAGGGCCACAGGCCAGAATTTATGAGATTTATCCCAGTGTCTTTTTCACTACCCCCTTTCAGTATTTTACATTATCCCGTAACTTTATAACCCACTCTTCATCAGTCTTCTATCGCTTTAGCGCAACATTTGAGGCCAGGTGCTTTATAAAGAAAGAGGCTGTTTACGCTCGCAGTGTTGGAGGCGCACGTGGCTTCACCTGTTTAGACTCTAGTGAGGGCTTTACGGTGGACGGCATCCTAATGGCAGGAGCGTGTGTAGGAGAGACCTAACGATGAGACAGAGAACCAGAGGGAGCCAGGCTTGGGTTGACCTTGTTATAGCGACCTGTTCTCACAGGAACTAACTTCACGCATGTTCCTAGACACTGTATTAATCCCTTCCAAGGACTGTGGTCCCCATGACTTACCTTCCTACCAGTAGGCCCCACATCCCAACCTCACCACACCTGGGAATAAGTTTCCAACACATCAACCTTTGGGCGACGCACTCCAGCCACATCCAAACCGCAGTCGGCATGATGTTTGCTATTGCTGCAAGATTGGCATGTAAAGAATTACCCTGCAACTCACAGCCCGGACAGCAGGTAGCACTTTTCTGAGTGAAGAAATTGAGGACCAATGAGAAAAATCTGGGAGACATAGTGATACAAGCTTTCAAATCTGATTTCTAGGTTGCTGCCCCTTCTAATGTATTACGAACTTACATAGAAAAGAGTTACCACAGCTGCCTCATCTCTATTAACAGACAGTATGGAGCCATCACACATCAAAATCATTTTTAAAAAACTCTCTCATATTTCTGTTCTCCAAATCTTTGTACAAACATGACATTAACAGCTTTTGTTAACCCTTTTTGATTTTTAAATGCTATTTGTTATAACTCTAATGGCATATTCAATTTTTCCTTCTCTCTCCAAACTATTATCCTAGATCAGTCTCTAAGAAATTATTAATTTTGTCTACATTTTCAAGTTCAGTATAATAAAATATTAGTGATTTGGAAGAAAGGAGGTATCCATTAGGATTTGTTATCAGACAGCAGCAAATGATCCCAGATAACTTAGGAGGAACTCACTGGAATGACAGTAACTAACACCCATGGTGGTTACCTTTGATTTGGCACTGAAGTATTAGACACATGATTCCTAGAACCTTTATGTAGTAGGTAATATTATTATTCCCACTTTACAGACGAAGAAACCAAGGTGCATAGAAGTAACTTGCTTCATGTCACTCAGGACGTGGCCAAACCTGGATTTGAAAACAAGCCTTGAGACAGAGTCTTTGGCAGCACTACAGCCTGACCAAGGATCCAGGGCAGAAAAAACAGCAGAAATCTAGGTAAGCAGCTTAAGAAAAAGGTGGAAACCAAAGGCCTGCTAAAGAACTATCACTGATAAGCCCTAATCGCGTCCCTTCCCCCAACCCTTGTAAGTCAGCTTACAGGCTCCAGCAGCAAACAATGCCCATTATATGAAGGGAGCTTCCTACTCTGTATTTTTCAAAAGCTCACAGTAACAGCTATTAGAGAAATCCCTCGACTGCCATAAGAAGGTGTCCTTGATAAGCTCTTTTATTTGGAATAGACACCAGCTCCTTCTCGTCCTGCTACCCCAACACCTGCAAGGCCATCTGTGAGACCCGTGTTTTCCCACCGGAGCTGGACACGGCAAGTGCCGACTGTGAACTTCAGGGAAAACTCTTTCCCAACCCAAGCAGCTACTGATTTCGAAATGCTCTGATTCCCTCATGGTTTCACTTCTTGAAAAGACGGTCTACGACCCCTGTGCGCCATTCTTGCGTGAGTCACTACTAAATCTCCTGTCAGCTTATTTCTTCCTTTGTCATTTTTCATTCCACCAAGACTACCCTTGCTGAAGTCACCAGTGACTAGATTTTGCCAAAACAAACAAAAACTTTTCTCTCTTTATGTTGATGAATTATTGGGAACATGGGACATGTTGACCACTTTGTCTTTCTGGAAGCTCTCTTGTCTGTGGCACATTCTTACTTCTTGCTGTTTCTTCCTCTCTGTATAGATGTCATGTTCGTTTTCCTTAATTTCTTAATTGTGGGCATTTCCCAGAACTTCTGCTCTTCTCACTGCTCAGTCAACTGAGGGATTCAATTACTTATAGGTTCATAAATCTCAAATCTATATTCAGTCAGAATTCCCTATCGGTCTCCAAAATAGCACATCTCCATTTAGGAGTCTTACTGATACGTCAAATTAAATATGTCCAAAACTCATCCAATTTTATATGAAGCATGTTCTCCCTTTTTAATGATCTCTGAATGTTACCTCCACCTCCCCACTTGAGCCAGAAACTTCACAGCCATTTTGCCCTTCCTCACATCTAACTCAACTAACCAAAGTCTCATAGACCCTTTTCCTTGGTCATAGCTCCCATATCTATCCACCTCCTGCCTCTCTAGTCTCTCTCTGCTGATGTAATGTTGGCTCTTATCATTTTTTGCCAGAATTATTTCAAGGACTTCCTGAATAATCTCTCTGCTTTCAATCTGTACCTTCTTTAGTCCTCTATGCCGCTGCCAGAGAGGCTTTTCTAAGATGCAAACATGATCATGTAACTCCTGGCATTAAAATCCTTCAATGGCACCGACATATTTCATGATGAAGTTCAAATTCTTCAGTTTGGCACATAAGTCTCTCTGATATGAGACTTCTGTTACTTTTCTTGAAAATTTAAAACAATTTTTCTTGTGAGATGGGGTCTTGCCAAGTTGCCCAGACTGTCCTTGAACTTGCTATCCTCTTGCCCAGCCTCCCACGTAGCCGAGATTACAAGTGTGTGCCACTGTGCCCAGCTAAGACCCCTGTTGCCTCTGCAACCTCGTGTCTCTTGTTGGGGCCCCCAGAGACTTTTAATCCAACCACTTCACAAAGATCTATGGTTGCTCAAGTATGGCAAAGACTCCCTGCCTTCAGCACGCTGCTTCGGTTTCCTAAACGCCCCTGTACTGGGTGGAATACTGTCCCCTAAAATCAGGTCGACCTGGGAACAGCGAGTATGGTCTTATTTGAAAATAAAGTCTTTGTAGATAAAAATCAAATTAGAGCAAGGTCAAACTGGGTTAAGGTGGGTTCTAAATCCTGCATGACTGGAATGCTTGTAAGAGGAGGAAAATTTGGACAGAGCCACAGACACAGGGGAGAAAGTCCTGCCAAGACCGATAGTGAGCTTGGAGAGGTGCAACTGCAGACCGGCAGATGCCAAGGACCGCAGGCACGGGGCAGACGCTCCTACAGAGCCACTAGAAGAAAGCAGCGCTGCCAACACTTTGATCTCCAATGATCCACCTACAGAAGAGTGACAGAATACACACCTGTTGTTTTAAACCACCCAGTCTGTGGTACTTTGTTAGAGGGGCTCTCGGAAACTAATATATTTTCCTACTCTTTGTTCTGTTGCTAGCATCAGCTCCACTCAGCAGTCGCTCCTCTTGGAAGCCTTCCCATCTCCAAGCCATTCTCAAACCCTGACTGGGATGCCCTTTTTCTGTTCTCCCTTTACATCTCTGCACACTTCTCTAAAATGCATCGCCACGCTGGCGTCATCTTTGTTTTGTATTTCTAGTTAGATGGTCAGCTCCACGAGGCTGGGGGCAGGGTGACTGCCTGGCAGCTCGAGGCCCTGTGCAGCGCTGGCAAGAAAAAAGGAGCACAGGCGATGTTTGGTGAATGTCAACATGCTTCGAAAGAGGTGTGACTTTATTTCCTTCAAATGGGGTATTAAAAATTACTGAGTGAAATGGGTTAATGGGAAGGATAAGATCTCGCAGAGGGCCAACGATGTGTAACGCACTGCCACCAAAATTAATATAAAAGAACACCTGTTTCTGTTACTGATATTAATTTTACTCACTAGCAGTTATGACAATTACGTCAATGATATCACAGAGAATTATTGGCTTTGAATTAGTTTTTGTGCTAGTTTGTAACAAAAACAACTGTCATGTATCTAAATAACAGAAATATCCTTGTGAACAGTAAAGTTCTTGACATGCCTCGGTGGCTTGGCCACGGAGCAGCTGTCACCTCTCACTTCGCTTTGGTCGTGTGGCTCATGATGGGGACAAGCCCACCAGGTTCGACGAGCTCACTAGCAAAGGGCAGTCTACACTGTGGGGGACGCTTGCCTGAGAAACCGCTTGTCGGAAGGACAGGGACTTTACTCACTACCAACGGCCTCTGCGTGTCCTGAGGGGCCTCAAGTCCCCCCGTGTCATCAAAGGACCCAGGAAGGGCAGGCTTGGAGCTTACGTTACAGACCTCACAAATCTCTGGAAATTCTAATAAAGGTAGAATAAGCAAGAGGTGTTCATTTTTCAGAATTCATTAATTTGATTACTTGCCTTGCGCGGCAACTATATTCCCTTCAGATGGTAACTGAGGACACTGTTTTCCTAGGAGTGATCAGAATGTTACTTACATGTGCTTGGGTGGAAGAAGACCACCTGTTATTAAGATCAGCCAAGCTGGCCAAGGGCTTTAGTGTTTGGCTTGTAAAATCTCTTATTTAATTAAGGGTATGAGATGAGAAAAACAAGACCTACACAGTAGTGATTTTTCTTATTTGATCTCACGCAGTGAAACAAAGTCTAAGTACTGAACAGGAAACACTGCTTTAGGGCTGTCCCAAATCTTTTAACATACACCATGTGCCAGGTCCACGGTGAGTCTTAAAGAGCCACAGAAACTTGCCTTCAGGGAATTGCATCTGCTGGGGAGAAAGGAAGTGTCAGTGCTGGAGACCTCAACAGTCACACAAGAGAAGGGGGACCTGTCTCAACCTTTGCTCTCAGGACGGGCTCTGCAGGGAGCCAAGAGATCTGTTGCAGAAGTGGGGAGGCAAGAGCACTAGGGACAAAGAACCCCAAGTGGGCCGAATCTATTCATCTGCTTGGGCTCACCTGCAGGAGGCCGCTCGCGATGGGAAAGGGCGTGCAGAAACAGAGGGGGACGGCTGGTGCAATGGGACAGGGCTTTGATGGAGCCAGGCAGAGGGCCTTATGAAAGGATCTGCTGGGATGTCTGGGAGAGGGGCCACCCACAGTCTCTGAGTGCCAGTGACAGCAAAGCTGCCTTAAAAACTGAGCAGGAGTTTGCCAGTGGGGAGAAGAAAGCATTTCAGGTCAACAGATGTACAGACAGCAGGCTGGGAGGAGCACTTGAGGCTGGGGTGGGGCCAGAAGGAAGAGAAGTTTGGGTGTTGCTGGAACTCCAGATGCAAGGCGGCCATCTGGCAACAGATGGGGCTAAAGAGAGCACAGAGCAAAACTAGAGGGGGCCCGGGTCACGGTGGGGCAAGTGTGTGCAGACTGGGGGCGGAGGGCCCTGCAGAGGGCACCTGCAGAAGGCACCACGAGCCTGGCAGCAGCAATGGGCAGAAGGGCAGATCCAGAAAGGAGGCTAAAGAGGGCAGTCAGCTAATACAAAGGGGGAGGGCAGGGGAGTCCAAGGTCTCAAGCTGAGGCAGAGAGGGAACAGGGTGTGTTAAAACGTTGAAGGACGCTGTCACAGGTGCCCACCATTACTCTGTAAGGGACCCAGCCCACCTGTGCGAGGGCCTGGGAAGGGGTGCTGGGCATGATGACACCGTGCTGAGACCAGGCTGGAGAGGCAGCCAGGGGAGGGCGGGGTGGGTGGAAGGAAGCTACCAAGACAAAGGAAACAGCACATACTGAGGCAGGCGGTGGAAAATGACATGTGGCTGATGCGTGGGAGGCCGACTGGCAGTTCCGGAGCCCCAAGGCCTGACCTCCTGGGAACAGAGAGGCCGAGTTAGCACCTGGGAGCTCGGTGGTTAAAGATGCACCTCCAAGATCGGAGGATTTGGGCTCACAACCAGTTTGCCATGAAAATGAACTCCTGAGGCTTGAAACGCTTGCCACTCTGGGATGAAAACCTCCCCCTCGGGGGGTGGGTATGAGCTCCTAGAAGAAAGTGTGGCACACGCGGGCGGTAGGAATAGCAGCAGTAGTGGCATTAAGGACTGCAGCGGCAGAAGTGCCTGGGCTTTCTAACTAACCATCCCACTTCTTCCTCTAATTTTGCACTCCGCTGCCCATTCCCTATGTCTCTGTTTCTCATTCCATCCACACCGTAATCACAGAATGACCAAAAGACCCTGCTCTGTAACTTGACATTTTAAATTCTGACAATGTGTTGGAAAGTCAGGCTGCATCCCAAACGTCTCAGTTCCCTGTCCTGCCATCCAGTGCACCTCTTTCTACTTCTCCGAGATTGTGCTGCACTCATCTCCTTTCTCTGTAATTATTCCCACAGGAAATCATGCAGCATTCACCTGTTCACTAACAGAAATGGACACCAATGGGGAAGGGCATTCAAGAAGAACTGGCGGAGAAGCTGACATTGGGAGGGGATTATAGGACAGTGGCTCCAGGCAAACCATCCATTTGTTTGCCTAAACCTGTAATTGCTGCTTCATTTATCTTCAGAGGAAAAAGAAGTAATTGATTAGTTTTTCACTTAGACGATTCATTTTGTAGCTTGACTTCACCAGTTGCTCACATTCACAGCTCTCTTTTTCTTCTACAAAACATCCCTTTGCTTCATCTTTGAGACATGTTTCTGTTTGTAGAGGTTGTTCATTAACAGGCATGTGCATATATGTATACATATGTAAATTAAGAAAAGGTAATCATAAAGAGCAAGAAAAGCAATGTTTGATAGTTGTTACATTGTCTGAATGTTTTAACAGCAGTGAAAGGAAGCAAGAAGTTAGGAGGAACAACAGTTTGCAAAATATGAGAATCTTTCAATAGAACTATGGTTTCTGCTGATGGTCTTTTAGATTTGTTCAGACAATACCATCAGGTGGACAGTGTTCATTATAACAACTGTATAATGATGATACCCCAAATCTTGTGCTTGGCTTTTTGATTCCTCATTCTCTGGAGCCTGCTCATAGCAGCTTTGGATTTCCCTCCCTACCAAGTTCAGTTCTTTGGAAGCTTTTCTATATGTTGTCCTTAATGCAGCTGGTACGCATTCTTTTCACTCAAGAATCCTCCTCATCATAGCCAAAGCTAACTTTAAGAATTCTATAGTTCTTCGGTCTGCTTTTCTTCGAGCTTTTTGAAATGTGACTTTTCCAAGTTTTATTTACTTCCATCTCCAATATGCATCTCCTGTTACACATTAATCTCCTAGTTTTCTTTTATTCCTTATCATAGATTCCAAGAGCTTCTTGATTTTCAGAATGAGTAGAAAATAAAAATATCAAAAAAGAAGTCACCAAGTACTGAGAGGGAAAATACGTGCTTTCTCTTATTACAATGAACTTAAAAAGACACTTGAAAACCACCACCACCATTAGGCTTACAGAGCTTTAGAAGTACCAGAGATATATTTACAAAGCAAATCATTTTTAAAAATATACTACAACAGCCTCAGAATCTTGAAGAACTCAATGGAAAATTGATCTGTATTCAATAACTATACATTGAGGCTTCCTATATATAGGGAATTATGCTAAATTCTGTTTGGGGTATTCAAAGATATATAAAATCTGGTTGCCCTGCAGAATTAAATATTTAAGAGAAGATTTATCCATAAAAATAACAGTAGGGTAAGCTTAAAGGGTTTTTGTTGAAGGCACTGGAAAATAATTTTGAAAATATATATTAATGGAGGTGGTCTTAGTTCAGTGGTAGAGTGCTTGCCTAGCATCGAGGAGGCCCTCAGTTCAGTCCCCAGCACCACAAAAAAAATTATTATCTATCTATATCTATTTAGCTACATGTGTATATATGCGCATATATTTGCATACATATACACATGAATTTTATTTCCTTAAGCTACTGAAATTTTAAAGTTATATGTTACTGAAGGTAGTTTTCTGTAGTTAATATTTTTAACTGAGCAAATTGGACTATGTGCTATTTCCTAGCACTGGATAAAGATTTGGGTTGGGTAATAAAAGCTGAACCTTTGGGCAGAGGGATGAGTTTAAGCAAAGAATAAAGACAAAATGGAATAGACTTATTGTGTGTGGTCCACTGTGGTCCACCTTTCCTGGAACTCGCAGAGATATGAAAGAGAGCTGGTGGCCTGTGAATGCGGGTGGAGTGAGGGCTGAAATCCTCACTAGGAAATATGGCTTAAAAATTGGATTTAATTCTAGAAATTATTTCAAAACTCTATACCTTGAAGTGAGTGAAAAATGACTCCGCTAAATAAAAAGTGGAATGATAGAGGAAGATAAATCTTGGGTGTATTTTTAAATGTTCTTAAGTATTAGGAAATCATAATAAATCCTAAGATTAAGAGGACTGACAGGGTGATTCCAAGATAATCTTAATTTTAACTGCCTTCTGCAAATGTAGAAGAAAATTTGCTCTAGTTTCAGTGTCAGACTTATATTAAATAATGACGAAAATGTTTTCATCAATTTTCTTGGACGCACTCATGATTTTTGATGAATTGCTCGAACATGTAGAATAATGTACCATGAGGACAAAGCTCCTTAAACATCACAGAATCCTGCTTCTTACATTAGATAGTTTTATTGCCAGGATAACTGCAGATTTCTCTGGGCCTCTTCGGCTTTCTCACCGTGACTCCATAATTGCATACATTTTTAAGGTAGCCGATTTGAGAGAGACAAAGTATGTGATCTTGGAAGAAGGGTGTTTTTAAAATTTTTTTTTCCATAAAGCAAAATAGCCCTTGCTTGAATTAAAGCAGAGATTCTCAATCTCTCAGACCAAAATTAAAGAATAGCCAGTATGATCCAAGGAGACTGGATGATTGTTCCGTGCTGTCCTGGTCACTCACACATAAGAAGTTGCGAAAATGTAGATGACATTCAGTATGTAATTTGAAATTCTTCAATTCCTTTCTTCTCACTAATGGTTTTGAGTTGGTTTCATAAATGCATCTCATGGACACCCTCGGGACTGGAATTCAGCTTTAATCTGTACCACATCGGGGCAGAGGGACACTGATGAGCAAGCTGATCTCATCCTGTGCACCTCGCTAAGAGCTTCGGCTTGGATGAGGACAGTCTGCTTTCCCATGTGGGACACTCTCATGAGATCCACTGAGAAACAACATGGTCTTGACAGAGCAGTATGCAGCTCTTCTAAAAGTGGGAACAAACTACATTTTATCCTTTAAAGGTCAGGGGATATTATTATGCAGCAAATCTGGCCTATGATTTATCTAAAAAAAGGCAACATCACACATAACCCTCACAAGGTCTGGGTTACATTTTTTAAAATCCCAAAAGGATGTTCGAAATGAGAATGAATTTGCAATAATACCAATAATAGCTCCTACTTTTAAGCCTATGTGTATAAGAGATTGCACTTATGCCGTCTCTTTTTTCTTCACAACAAGCATGCAAGAAGGTATTAGTTTTTCAGTTATGAGGTAAGACAGAATTTTATTCTTCATCTGCGTGGACTGCCTGGCCTCATTCTCACCCCTGGTCCCCTCTCCCTGACAGTCAACCTTCTCTCCCACTTTCTGATTGGTCACTTGGTCGCCTCGGGTCAAACTCCATCCTTCTCTGACTTCTAAATACAGCTTTTCCTAAGAACGTTTTTTGGAACCCTTCATTCCTGCGCTTGCTGATCTCTTCTGCGGTATCCCCCAGTGCAGACTCCGATGGCTCCAAGCCCAGCCTCTCCCCGTTGCTCCCATTCCTACTCTTCCTCCATTGTCTCAGAGCAAAACAGACGGATGCCTTGTCCTGTGGGTGCTGCCCGTCTCAAAAACAAGGCCCAACACAGACTCCACCTCCTTCTGACAAAACAAACTTTCCCTCTTGACAACTCTGTTTCAGGTCCCAGCATCAACACTCTCCCAGTCAAACTCTTGAGTCATTCTGGCAGCTTTGCCCCCCTGCCCCAGACAGTCCTCAATTCCCGTCATCTCTCTGCCAGGAATATTTGTAACTTTCTTTCTGATAGTTGACGCTCAAGTAACGACACCTGTTACACTTAGATAGTTCTTAAAAACTATATGATACCTCCACAGATATCATTTCTTATAATTTCCACATTAACCCCACCCATACAAAAAGAGACATCAGAAAATTATGTGATTTTTCCCACAGTTTAGAAGCCAAGTCAGTGCTCCATTCTGGCTCTCCTGTCTCCTGCCTTCCTGGTTTAATATTCCAGCAACCACCACCATCATCAAGGTCCCCAATTCAAGCCTGAGGTGCAGTTGTTTCAGACACAGGCTCCCTACTTCACTCCAGGATGGTTTATGTCATTGTTAATAGCCATTGCCAAATAATCACTGTCAAATGACGTCTTTTACAACAGATCTGATCACATTGCTCTCAGTTCAAAAGCTTTCAATGGCTCCTTGTAATGAAAAAAAGTTTAAATCACTTAAGCTGGTACACTCCTGCTCATTTCCAGCCCGACTTGGAAAGATTACTTCTTATAAATCCCCCTGTGCGCCAGGCGTAGAGAGCTACTCTCAGATTTTCACAAGTACTTGACTCCTTGGCTCAGGCACGGCCCTCTGGGATGTGGCATCGCCTGTGAGCATGCTATCTTGTCCTTACTTTTATTACTCAATTTCAACACATGGATATATCGATATCAGGGACCAGCTATATTGACAGTGGAAACTAGTGAATAAGACAAAAAGAATCTATTTCTTAAAGAATTTAGAATCTCCTGGGATCTCGAAATTTTTGGACAAATGCCACATTCGCCACAAAATAATCCTTTCTTGATATCCATTGCAGGAAGTGATCGCTTCCTCCTCTCCACAGCCACAGCACAGAGAGGAAACCTCCATTATAGGATTTACCATAATCTGATGGAATTATAGCTATGGATGCACAGGTCTTACCTCTTATGTTAGGTTCTAAGCTCCATTTTTGTTATGGACTGTAAGTAGCTCAACATTTAGCCCTATGAGTTTAGAAACAGTATTTCTCATGATTAAGACCTCAACCAGTAATACTGAAATAAATACTCCCTCTTTGAGTCTGCATATGAGAGTGGGGAGAGAAGTGACATGCTCTCTTCACACAGATAGTAAAGGACACACACACACACACACACACACACACACACACACACACACACACTCTCTCTCTCTCTCTCTCACCAAATGGTTGAAAAGACATTATTTGAGGCAATGGGATTGTCAATGGACATATACACAGCAGGCTGAATATGGCTTCCTTCATTAGTATACCACATTTGAGATTCATCTCTGTTGCGTGGATTAGTAGTTCATTCCTTTTTATTGCTGGACAGTGTTTTGTGACACTAATGTGCCACTATTTGTTTATTTAATTCCTAGTTGAGGGACATTTGGGGTTTTTTGGCAAGTATGAATAAAGCCACTAGAAATAATTTTTTTGTGTTATCATAGTTAATTTCATTTCACTTAAATAGAAGACAGACTGCCAAGTCATATGGTAAGTGAATGTTTATAAGAAACCACCAAGATATTTTCCATAGTGGCCATACCATTTTTCTATCTCCACAGGCAACAGAGGAAAGTCCCAGGTGCTTTATATTCTTGGCAACACTTAGTATTGTCTGAATTTTTTTGTCTTTGCCACCCTAAGCAGGAAGAGTAGAACAGAATTTTAAAACTTCATCTTTTTGGAACCATATCTCCACTTCCATTTTAAGCCCACACGCAGTACTTCCCCCTCTCTCTTTACTTGTTTTTTTGTATAATCTCTCCCAGTAGACTTCAGCTTCTTTTGTAGATAAGAACAAGTCTTAGTCATTTTTGTATAAATGATGCTTTGCAGCCACACCCCAAGAGTTGAAGTTTGCAATAGGCAAATAATAGTGTTGCTTAAACAAATGACACTACCAATCCATTTGGTAATGCGGTTACTCCATCTAAAGTCTAACCCAGTACTGCCTGATTTTACCAATTTGGGAATAACAAAGAAATCTTAATAAAACTATGCATGTTCCTCCCTTTTCATGGATTTTGCCATTTTCATTTGCTTTTATGGGTATTTGTCTAAATAACAGATTTTTTTTTCAAAACTGAATAACATGGTTGTGATAGTGAAATATTTGACTGATTGATTTCTTGTGCTTGTCCAAAAGACAGGATTTTTCTTACGAGTACTTTAATAACAAATTAAATATTACTTATTTATTCATTTATTTTAAAAAATTTAGATCACTTCATTTCAATGTTTTTTAGGTGAGAAAGAAAATTTGGATGGGGGAACTTACTCTGCAAACATATATCAATGTTTAGAGGCAAAAAAGGGGTGGTTAAGTCGCTGATACTCAAAGAATCATGACTAGCCAAAGAGTCCCAGGTGATGGATCTGCTAGTCTCCCACCCATGTAGGAATCCTGGCTATGGCATCTGGTTGAGTATCTCCATATTTGATAAGCTTGCTGCTTCACAGAGCACCAAAGCATACATCCTTACATGCAAGAATCTCAAGACGAAACAGGAAAGAAAGAAAGAAACACTGGGAAGAAAGTGTCTTTCTAAGTGAACTTTCATTTTTCTGTAATGTTATATTAATAAACCTGTAGTACCTACAGAAATCTAAATATGGAATTTAGAATCCACTGTGGCAGAAAATACGCCCCTCACTAACGTCACTCAGCCAGGTGCCAAGTTAGTATCATTAACTTTTACAGAACAGGAGGAGACATGCTTGGAGGAGACATGCTTTGAAGAGATATGCTCAGTGGCTTACGTGACATCAGTCTTGGAACTTCTATGTATATACTCCTGAACTTTCAGTTTTTGAATGGAAATTAACAACTTACAGTTGTGTATAGAAGAAAACTGTTTGAGTCTGTAGAAGTCTATAGAAGAAAACCCTGAGCAGAATGGATTATGAATTCATGTGTATAAAGGTTTCTAAATTCAAACGCACGGGACTTCTTGATTGTATTTGCACTGGCTAACTTCTGGAGTGGCTTTGTACTGGAGTCAAATTAGATCAGAGCCCTAAATGGCTCTTCATTACTCTTGGCTACCAGGGAAATGTACATGAGCAAGTGCTGTTTGCTGACCTCCCAGCTCACCTTGTCAATACCAGGTAGCAGCCAGGCTGCTGGACCTTTGCTCCCACCAGATCTCTTCCTCTGGTCACCGGGCCAGGTGCACCAACAGTTTGGCAATCAAGAGTGCCAGATCCGACACTTTTCCACGTCACTGAGGTTGGAGGAGGCAGGAGTCAAGCACAGATTCTGGTTTGTCTCCATGGGCTCCAGTTTGTCCTTGTTTGGCTCCACTTCAAACTCAGCTTTGATTTTCAACTGGTTCTGCTAACCTACAGTGACACCAGGCCTGACACTAGGTATTCAGCAACCGCAGCGCTCAGACGACTCTGTAAGGCCTAAAACTTATAACGAACCCATTATTTCATTTCGCCACAGTAGCTCTGTTTCCCTAACTGATAAGGGCTTCTATTAAATCTTTCTTTTTCAGAGCATGTACTTGGTTATGAATACTCTTTTGTGTTTGCCTTTTTGTTAAAAAAATGTACAGTAATGTGAAATGAAATAGTACTAATTTATTGAGCCTAAATACACCATTCTGTTTTACCTTGTTTTTTGAGATAGGGGCTTAGAATGTGCTCTTCTGTCCTATTTTCCTCAAAAGTAATGGGCTGGGTAATGAGAAGTTTGGTCCCTGACCAGAGAAAACAAAACAAAAACAAACAACCCCCCCAGCTACCAACTACAAACTACTTTTCTTTGGTGCAATAATCAGAATTAAAAATCACCTGAGTTCATGGGTTCTTTCTTCAAAATAGAGATTAGTGCCAGGATACTTGGAGAGTTACCTACTCAGGATAAAATATAAACATTATAAACTTGAAAAGAGTTTCAATTAATCAATTTTTACCACAACATACATGCACTCAGAGAAAATAAATACTGCTATGAGAGGTGCAACTTGTCTAATTTCTTAATATTTTACTTAATTCCTTAAGAGTTTATGTTCTTCAAGGAAGTAATGCTTCTTTCATCTTTATACTCTTCCATCTGGGCACACAGAAAAGCCCTTACTGAACATTGGTAGAACAAAGAACAAACTTCAGCTTCCTGTTTTTTACAATAAAGAAAAGAGCAGCAATACGAGCAAACAACCACAACCAACGGCATCCTCCCATGCTTTTCTCACTATCATATAGAAATGCCAGCAGAAAACCACAGCTGTATCCTTTGCACCAATTCAAATCTTATGAATTGCTGGCAAGCATAAAACAGCTATGTTGACCTTACCTACACGCTTGTGACATTTTACTCACTACATTCAAGTGCTTCAAAACCTTTAGCAATGTTTCTCAAGGGCACATTTCCCAGGGAACATAGTCATAACAACAGTTATATCCTAACCACTTGTTGGGGTTAAATTATATGAAAAAACAATATGAAATATTGTAACTTAATTCTCCTCTCAATGCAGTTGATTTTTAAAAGCCCAGAAAAACTGACATTTTGAAATTCATCATTTGACTCAGATTTGCAAAGATTTCTAAATGACCAAAGATGTGTTACTCTCTGCCCCTAAATTATGAAAGCATATGAATATTTTCCCTTTTGTATTCAAAATGGTCCAAGAATTAGACATTTCTAGCTATGAAATATAGAACTCTCCTTTATTCATTCTTATGTATAATCTTGTTCGCATGGTGCAGCAACACGTGCTTTAAATTTGTAATCTGAGCCTTGATAATGCGTTTTATCAAAGAACAGACCTTCTAATGTTGATCTCTTGGCCATCCAGGAAGGTCGAAGAAAAGATAATGGCAGGAGTCCAGGGCTTTCAAGGGCAGCAGCTTCAATGTGAATCACAGATGTGTGTACTCGTTTTCCCGGAAGGCAGAACTATAGAGCTCTGTAGCTTTCTTGTGTGCCCACACTGCCTGCTACATAAGCTCTTGAGATAGCATTTGTTTAATAAATTTATCTGTAAATGAATGATAGTCTATATGCTTGGCGGTGATGGAGAGGGGGAAATAAAAAGGGTCAGGAAGGGTTTGGGGATTAGCTCAGTGGTACAGCACTTGTCTAGTCACGAATTTCTTTTAATATAGCAATGTACTCAGAATATATTTAATAGTATGCTTTTAAAAATATGTGCCACAAAAAAATGTGTATCCAGCACATTAAACTTGTAATTTTACAAAAATTTTTTTAGGACTAAGTTAATATCTTTAGCTAGGGTACAGTTTAATGAAAAATATCAAGCAAAAAACCAAATCATTTAGATAAGAAACACATACAGCAAAAATCATGAAAGTGGGGCACAAATGTCACTATCCGGGAAGGTGGTACTTGAAGTCACGTCGTTGACCAATGAACCCCAGGCTCTCTCTAGAAATGATCCCAAAATTCTTATGATCAAGCTACAATTCATACCTATGAAAACAACAAGGAATCTGTACACTGCCTAAGCTTGTCCCCCAGGTCACTCCTGGAAAGCTGCTGACCTTTGAGAAGCTCTGCCCACTACTGTGCTACCTCTTGGAACAAAGAGTTTCATTCTTGAATAGACACAAGGTGGTAAAGGCATTCCAGAGTGACTGGGAGGTTCTGAAGATGACCTCTGTCAATTTTTATTTTTACTAGAAAAAAAGATCAATTGTATTTTAAGGAACTAGGAAGAAAAAAATAAGGAAGAGATTATGATTTTTTTTAAATAAATGGTGAATTTTTATCTTTGAAATGGCCAGAGACATAAATATATATATATATGTATTTATGTGTGTGTATGTATATATACATACATACATACATGTATATATATGTAGTATCAAGTACTCTTAATTCACTAGAACTATAGTTTTAAGACAGAATTTGTCACAAATGTGCATGGATGACCTTTTTTCCAGCCTTACAGTTTCAACTAGAGACCTGCTTAACTTTCATAAGTCAATGAATGACTATGATGAAAACATCAATTTTGGAAACACCAGTTCTAAAAATAGCTTCTAAGTCCAAAGTGCTCAGATACAGCTACACAGAGACATGGGCCTGGTTTTCTTGTACACGCGTGTGTGCTCATGCACATGACCCCATGACATGTGTTTGGTTTTACTCTTTGAGAAACAAATGTTGTTTGCTGAACATATGTGTCACCTGGACAATCTGATAAAAAGTTATGTCTGTTGATTTTATTGCCTACTTATGAAGTTTTAACTCACAATGTTTGCCCTTGAACTCATTCTGTCTGTTTCAAAAAATGTCTTATGATTGATCTAGAAGCTTTCACGTTTGTTTTTCAAATAACACAAAATGAAATCCATGACAGAAATCCATGAAATTCTGCCTGTGCTTCATATTTTGACCCAGTGTTAATAATTTCTTTGACATCATCCATATTCACCAGAGTCCTGCAGTGTGGCACACAGCGAGGTAAGTGGACTTTGAACTTGGATGACTCGGAGGTCCCACAACCTCAGTCCACTAGTGTCTGTGGGAGCTTGGGCAAGTTATTTAATTGGTTTCTTCATCTCTAAGACAAGGAAAGTAGCAGTTCGAACCTTACAGATTTGTTTAAATGAGAAAGAGCTTTAGCAGAATGCGACTGATAGCAAAGACAGAAGAATCAGTTCTGAGAGTTACACAGACCTGTAGTTCATCCCTCATCCGTTTTTGGAGAGAGGATGTGTAAAACAAAATGTTTCATGACTTATGCTCTGGAACCAACGTGGCCACGTGGCCCGTGGGGTTCCTTTTAGCCAGCTGTTCCCTCTTTACTCCATTTTACGTCTTTTCCCTGTTTTGGGGTGGTCTTTGATTTGAATCGGTGCACCCCACCCCTGTTCTCAGTTCCTGTAAATGCTGGGCTACAAGGATTGCTTCTGACAGTTGAGGGTAAATGCTCAAGGACGGAATTCAGGGGCACGAATTAGCTTTTGAATTTCGCGGGTCATGACCCTGGAAAGGACCACAGAAGAGTACACAGCCCAGTGATGAGGATTCGAGGTCACCCCTTAGGGGAGGAGGTGAGCGCTGAGCATCCAGTCAATTATCTAAGCCAGTGGCCCCTAGACTCCTCAAATACACTAGCGTATCACAAACAATTTACGAATGATGATAAAGTACCAATGACAGTAAATGATTTAAGAGAATAATTTAGTTTTCTCTCATATCAGTTATACCAATCTTGATAATAAAGTTATTTCTGTAATAATATTATTCTTGCTCATCTTGTTTGCAGTTGGAAAAGGAGGGTATCAGGTTACACTGGAATTCTGGCATACTCATGAGGAAGACATTTCCTGTATGTGAAAGTGCCACCAGTAGAAACTTGTAAGGTTTCTTCAACTTACATCCACTGCGTCTTTGTCTACCCTCTATGTCTTAGCTGTTTTTAGTAGATAAAGTGGAAAATATATGTGTCTAAGTTTTTATTTTCTAAGGCATTAAGAATG
Organism: Hystrix cristata; assembly: GCA_004026905.1. NCBI lineage: Eukaryota > Metazoa > Chordata > Mammalia > Rodentia > Hystricidae > Hystrix > Hystrix cristata. The sequence continues at coordinate 397 of PVJO010022105.1, read as the reverse complement.
GTATGAAAAAAGACTTTGAGTTCTCAGGTTGGCCTAGCTGGGAAGAAAGAAACCCAGGTGTGGCGAGCACGTGGTAACGGTGGGGTAAGAGATGGAATTCAACTACAAAACTAAATTGCTGGGTTTACAGGAAGGAAGAAAGAGGTACAGAGGGTACTGAGTTGGGAGAAGGAGGAATTCTTGTTGTTAGGCTACTAGGGAAATTTCCTGCGATCTCGACCAGGACAAGACCCATTAAAACTTTGCAGAATCATAATTATTAATGTTTATTTCAGTATTTAAAAATTTAGACTATGTTTTACTTAACTTTGAGTCCCTAGTACATAGCACAAGGATTAACATGTATGTCAAGTGCTCAATATGGACTTACTAAATAATCCAAATCATCCACCCTCCT
>PVJO010022104.1:0-28670 GCA_004026905.1 Hystrix cristata | reverse complement strand
CTCCCTAGTCTCCCAGGCCTTTTCAGATTCCTAATTGCAGCATCAGCCAGTTATTTTACCCACCTGGACAAACCGGTCTCCCTTTTGTTACTTAAATAAACTTTCCCAATGCCCTAAAATTCGCTCCTGCAATTCATTGCCTGCGCGAATAAAGAACCTGGAGATATATTTTCTAAATCCCCCTTCCCATCCGACAACAACCTTACTTACTGAAGAGAAGTGCTGTGTTCTGAGAAGTTTCCAAAACATTCTTCTAGACAATGTTTTAAAAAAAACTAAGATCCTAATGCAATTAGATAATGTATAAACTGTCTTTATCCTTCCACAAGAATAAAATAAATGCTGCTCAAATCATGAAAAAAGATTATTACAAGTCAAGCAAGACTGAAATATTAAATATGTCAATACAGGCTTTAAACTTCCAGTGCTAAAATAGTTATTTATTTATTTATTCATTCATTTTCCAGGGTTCAAGTCTCTCATTTTCAAATGAAGATAAAATAACTCTGATGACCTTCGAGGTTGGTGAAAATCTTAGAACATTTCCACGTTTGTATCAGTTAATAAATTCCCAGTTACATCCAGACTGGCTAGAGGATTTGTAGCTGCTTTTGCCCACACGTGACCTCTCCTCAGAACCGAGATGCTATCTGCCTGGTAGTGAAGCTGTCTGGTTTGAAGTTTTTGCTGCAGATAGTAGTTTTTAAAGTATTACCATTTTATTCATTGGAATTGGCCCTTATCAAACTAACAAAGCCAAATATGGTGAAAAACCAAGATGCACTCAGCATCCTAAACTAATTTAAACTACTGCGTCCTTTCTGAAGCACGTAAAGCTTGGCCTCATCTGAGCACCAGGCTTCAGTGGGTACACCGGCCCACAGGTGCCCCGGCGGAGCCGCCCAGCATTGAGCCCACGGTGCCTCTTGGTCCTCAGAGTCCTTATTCCAGCTTGGGACCAGATGTTCCCAGCCTCACAGCCAACAAGCTGCAAGTCGCCTAGATCTCTTCTTCTACTTCTCCTCATGGTGCCACAAGGAGCTATAGACACTGCTGCCTAAATATTTCCATTATCTGTTTTCCTGCCCAACCGGTTTTCCCAGTATTTATGGAGGTTTTAAGGGCTCAATGGCCTTTCTCTGATCTCCTAAGTACCCTGTGATCTAGACTGATCCACCGGGATCTGCCACCAGGTCACTGGCTTTTAAATGCAGATAAGAATGTCTTTCTTCAGATCTTTAATAGGTTCACATCAAGCTGGGGATGTAGCTCATGGTAAAGCACTTGCTCTGGGTTCAATAACCAGCACTTCAAAAAGAAAACAAGTCCTCAGAAGACTCATGTCTACCATGGGCCAGCAAGTGAAAGTCCCCTGAGCTTCAGGTGAGGTCTTCCAGGTCCTGCCCTGCCTCCTCCTCCCCTCCCCTTCCGTCAGAATGAGCCCTGCCAATTCTAGTGCAGACCTCCCATCCAAGGAGAGGCTGCCCCGCCCTCTGCTCCCTCGGTGCCATGTCCATATGTCTACACCTGCTCACTGCCACGTAGCATCGTGAGTACCAGTTCCAGTCTCCCTCCACCAGGCTCTCTGCTTCATCAGAGCTGGGAATGTGCTTCTCTTCTCACTCCAGCAGTGCCCCTAACACTAGTGCTGGCTCAGACCTGCAGCCGCAGCCCCAGACTACAAATACAAACACACGATCATCGCCACTCTGCCTCTATAGCAGGCCCCGTGTGAACAAACCTGTCCAGAAATCATACACAATATCCCCTCTCCGTGAACCCGGCTCCTGTGTTGACTTTTGGGTGGTGTGCTTGAAATCCCAAGTTCTGGAGGCAAACTTGCTGCCCAGCAATTCTACTTTCCCAGGTCCACATCTAATACAAATGCCCAGCTGAGGACCATCAGATCAGGAGCGGCTTCACGGGGGCTGGAGCAGGACAGGGTGGTGCGTGCCTGCTCGGCTCAGTCCTGCCAGCTATCTCCCGCAGTGACTTCCAGACCTTCTCCAGAGACGCCGCAACCTCGACTTTGCGGCAGCCAATTCGGAGTCGTCAGCAATTCAGGATCTCATCGATGACGATGATCCGCCCATATGTATGAACACTCTTTGGATGAGGATATTAGATTTATTTTTTTTTAAAGACTGCACATATTTTCAACTATTTTAAAACTGAAAATAAAAAATTGTCTTAACTGTGGCATATTTTTCCATTATAAATTATGTAGTAAATCAAAATCCCAACAGCCAAATAGAAAATAGATCTCCCTTAATATTTGTATTTTTTTTTTTTTTTGTGGTGCCGGGGATCGAACTCAGGCCCTTGTGCTTACAAGGCAAGCACTCTAATCACTGAGCTAAATCCTCAGCCCCAATATTTGTATTTTTAACACTGGAGAAAAACAGCAATAAATACATTTTAATCAGAGTGCCTTCATGAAAGTGTTTGCAGATTTAGTCTAACTTTTTTGAATTTGTGATAGTTAAGTGTCTGTATTCAGTTGGTGTAGTATCTACATACGGGTGGAGCACAGTGTAACATTTCAATCCGTGTATACAATGTGTAGTGATCAAGGCCACCAGCACAGTCAATGTGTTTCACATTGTGGCCCTCTCCTTGTCTTGGGAACATTCAAAATCCTCTTTGCTGGCTGCTGTGAAACGTCCCGTGAGCTGCACCAGGCACAGCTGCCCAAACACACAGAGGCCTGCTCCTGTCCAGCACCCCGTCCATCTCCATCCTCTCCAAACTCCCTCCTCTACCAATCTGTAACTCTGGAAGGAGTTTCTTTGACCAGGCTTGTTTAGAGACAGTCATGTCAAAGGAGTTCTACTCCCAACCAAGAAGGGTGTTGTTTAACTCTGCACAGCCTAACGTGTGTGTATATTCCTAATATGTGTCAATTCTCTCTAATGTGTGTATATTCTTCTCTAGATCTTGGTCTTCGTGAGGGCAGGTGCCATAATTCATTATGTTTTTCCTCATGACTGGACTGTGAGTTCCCAGGAAGCAACATGCCTCCTTCACTGTGACACACACAGTCCCCGACACACCCGTGACACACCTATGACATGCCTGTAACCAGACAGAGAGCCCTCCGTGTCTGCTTCGGGACGGGAGAGTCTAGATCAGGACCTGCATCGCTCTGCAAGGCTCCCTGCAAGGCAGATGAGAGTCCAGGGAAAGCCTGCATCTGCTAAGCCACACGGGGACAGCAGCCCGGTAGTGCTGGACACATCAAAGGTCCCTTCATTGTATATTACAAAATTACGCACTTATACCCATCTTTCATATTAATTAAGTTAAACTCTTCAGGCATACCTAAAAGATCTTTGGGACATACATTGGAAATGTATGTTATATAATTTTATTCTATTTAGAATTTGTATAATTCCTTCTCAGTTCCCTTTACCTACCCAAATAATTTTTTCACAACTTATTTCAAAGGTTTAATTTTATTTTAAATGACAAAAAGCTTAACTCTACTAAGTAATTAAAATGATTAAAAATCCTACTTTATACTTCCTTCTTGTTTTATTTTAAACATTACAGCCTCACACACGATAAGAATATTTTTATATTGTTTTAGTTAATATGCCGTTTTACACAAATTGTAACTCAGAGAAGCCTAAAACAAAAACAGAACCAAACACAACAGACAAATCCTCCACTGTAAAAGCATTTAAGCATCTGAAGCACAGGTTGCTTCCAGAATTGGTTATCTACTAGATTTAGCTTTAAATGGAATTTCTTTTGGCAAGAACCATTTCATTTAAACACCGAACGGCAGCCAGAGGGCTGGATTCTAGACTAACATTTTCATGAATATTAATAATAAGTCATGCAGCTTTACCGATCTCAGTTTAAACACAAATATTAAGTAAATCATTTTTAAGGTCTTTCCGTGTCTTAAAGATCAACATTATGGAGGAAAAAAGAGATCATGCTTACTCCTTGGTATGAGCAATGTTCACGGAACAAACGGGCACCCACAGGGAGACAGGCTGGCTGTCAGGGCGCCTGCCTGCCCAAGCCCTGTAACTCCGGAGCAGAGAGGGAGGAGTCGGGGAGGCAGCTCCTCTCATCCCTTCGCCAGGTTTTCAGACATGCAGCTCCTGAACAGCTTCAGGGAAGACAGATCACACATGCCCACCGCCACCCCGCATCCCCCACATCCCCCACATCCCCGGAAAGTGCCCGTGTAGTGCTGTTTGGGACTCTGCCTTGAGAACACATCCCACCTGGGCTCTGTCTGACTCGACGGACAGGGGAGCTGATCAGGAAGATTCTGGGTCTTGGAGTCCTGCTCTAACTCCTTGGAGTCTAGGCTGCACCTCACGGAGGTGAAGGACATTTAAAGTGAATGAAAAGCACATCCTCTTCTAAAAGAAAAGGCAAAGCCATCTTCTTAGAAAACGTTCACCGTTCCTACCAGACCAGCTGTGTGGATCTAGTACTATGTTTACTTCACATCAAGGAAGGATTTCTGGGGGTAAAACACATAATACAAACTAAGTGTCTGATGATGTCCTTGTGACTAAAAACACAAGCGAATGTGACAAGTACCTACTACCAACTGAGAGCAGTGCTAAGAAACAACGCCCCACACTGAAGGAAAGACAGAGGCCAACACGAAGTCCCTGTCGTGGGTCCAACTAACTGTCCAAAGCTGATATCTCTCACTGTGACTATAAACCTCAGAAGATGGAACTATGGCCACTTCATCACTCCAACCTTCACTCAAAATTAAAATGTTTTTAATTTTAATTGCTTTTAAGATGCTTTTAATTTTAATGCATAGAAAACTCTGTTTCTATGCATACAGCAGATAAAATAAAACAAATAGGCACAGAAAATTGAGATCATTGCTACCAAGCCCTAGATTAAAATGAACAAAGAGAAAAATCAAATATAAAACAAGATAAAATTTAGAGCTCAAAGGAGGCATATTTAAGCCAGTGGTGGCAAACCTATGACAAGCCCTCTGTAGGGGACTGTCTGTTATCACCAAATGCTCTAAAAGGTTCGTCATCACTGATGTAAACTAAAACGAGGAAAGGGAATTTTTCAGTAGTCAATTATTTTAACTATTATAATGCCTGAGAAAAGTCCCTTCAGATCTTAATTGGATGGCACACGTTTTGCTTCCTGATAAAGTGCAAGTGAGTACTGGAGTCAGGTGGTGGACGTTCACTCAGAGTTCAGGCTCTAGCGGTAAGCCAAGCCTGCCTCCATGGCAGCGTGTCTGTGGGGGGAGGCGGGGGGGGGACGGCACACTCTGCACTCTTCTGAAGCCCACTCAATGGCTGCTTACCTGCTGTCCACAGTCATCGCGTCACCCAGTTTCGATGGTTAAGGTAAGAACAGGACAGAGGAGAGGCAGGGCGGGAGCATATCTTACCCTGGCAGATGGGTGTGAGGGAGTCCCACTGATACATGCCCGCGGGGCTCCGGCTGCAGGTGGCGTTGCTGCGGCCCACCATGCGGTACCCCGGTTTGCAGAAATAGCCCACCGTACTTCCAGCTGCCCCTGCCGTCCTGTTCACAACACCGCCATTCTTCAGCGCGGAGGTCAGGCTGCAGTACGGGGCTGCGGACACACAAACACACACAGGACATCACCAACAAAGGCAGGGCCATCTGCCTCAGGGAGAGGGACACAAATGAAAGAGCTCCAGTCTTTAAAAGTAGGAATTGAGCTGAGTGTGGTGCTGTATACCTGTAATTCCAGCACTCTGGGGGCTGAGGCAGGAGGATGGCAAGCTGGGCCCAGCCTGCTCAACCTAGTCACTTTATGAGACTCTTCCTCAAACATTAAAAAAAAAAAAAAAAAAAAAATGTAAACAGCTGGAGATGTAGCTCAGGGCAAAAACCCTGGGGTCAATCTCCAGTACCACACACACACACCCGCCCCCCCCAGATGGGCAACAATATGTAAATTATACTAGAAAGCATCCCAAAGAGCCCGGGGTTCCATCTCTCCCTCTGAAATGCAGGCGGCTACAGCTGCTGGACTAAACAAGAAGGCGGGTCCTGACTGTGGTGTGCCAGGGTCAGGCTGTCACTTAAGCAAGCTCCTCAGTCACCAGACCGGGAAGAGCTAGAGGTGGCACAAGGCACCAGTTTGAAACAAAAATACCTTCTCTATAAAAAAGCATTATTGAAATGAGATTAGAATGTCATGTTGCTGCAACCAAGGCCAGTAACTTCTTCCACGCTGCTAAGTGGCCTCAGGAAGGCATGTGATGGAGAGGCTAAGCGTCTTCTTTAATACACGGCATTTGGGTGACGTCTCTGAGGAAAATGTATGACTCTGGATCAATAAAGAGCTCACCACAGCACTCCTCCTCCCGGTGGGAGGCAGGCTTTTGTAAGTTGCAGACAGGCATCTGGTAAATAACCATCTTCCCCACACAGCGTAACGTTTCAATAGCTGAAAGGTTGTGCTTCTTACTGACACTTTTGGAGGAAGAACCTTACTTCTGGCTTAGAGGGCTGGTGCATTACAGCATAAAACTCTGCCAACGCCCTCAAATCAGTGAAATCGCAGGACAAAGTTAGGGACTACAAACCCTCGCTTCTCTGGAAGCAGAGGTTCAGTGTCCATGTCCCCAGCTTCAGAGCGCACCCGACTGTTCTGATGATACCCTTTGTCCTGATCGCTAAAGCAAATCTGGGACACTTGCTGAGAGTTTCTTGCCTCCCTCCTGCCCAGGAAGAAGCCCGGCCGGCCAGGCTCTGTGCGCTCCTGTGAGGGGTGTCCTCCTGGAAGACGCTCGTCTGGGAGGCCTCTGAGCTCCATGCATACAGTCTCCCTGAGCACACTTTTCCCGCGAAACCTGCCGCCTGGCATCAGGGTCTTTGTCTCCTTGCCTCACTGCTGATCCACTTCCTATTTCCAATGATTTCAGACAAACTCTTGTAAGCTTTGAATGAGCCGAAATATCCAGTTTAGGAAAAGTGTCACAATCAGACGCCTGACCACCAACTGTCTGGAATCGCTGTAGTGGAAAAGAAAATACCACATCGCAGGGCGAGAGGGCCATCTCTGGAACATGGGTAAAAGGTCAAGGAGAAGCCAGGTTGGTGGGCATCGCTGGAGACACGTGCTGCCTGTCTGGGCCACAGTGAGGTCTGGACGGCACTCCAGCTCCAGCTCTGGTCCTGAGCACAGTCCTTTCGTGTCTCTGTGTCTGTCCCATCACTCGGCTCTCTGCCGGCACCTTCTGTGCAGGCCCGAGGAGGACGCACAGGGCCTGGCGGGGGGCAGTGCAGACCACAGGCCGCACTCTGGATTCTGGCCCGGGGCGAGGCAGGTTTAAGCGGCCCAGTGCCCTTGTGCCTCAGGGAGACTTGGGAGCGCGGGGTGCCACTGGAGACACATGGGCAGAGACTGGGAGGGTCTCTGGGCCTGGGATCTGGATCACGGTCCCAACACTGATGCTGGAAGGTGCTTCGTGTCGTACCGGAGGCACATTAACAGCTGTCATCCACACAGCAGGGTTTACTGAGTCGCCAGGGACCACTGTGCACAGATACCCGTGTCGTCCTCTGACTACCAGCTGCGATGATCGGTTAACTGTGCTTGTGCCTGAGTGCTCAACAGCTCACACGTGGAAGGCAAACCCAGGCTGGGGTGCCACGTGTGGCTGTGTGGCCAGGTGCTCCCCATCCACAACCTGAATTTCAAGGCACTTAATTTAGTCACACTGGAAAATTACTGGGTGACCTCAGAACCAAGATTACAGAATCACTGAATTGCAAGAGAGCATCTGTACATGTATTCATATATAATACTGGTGCATAAGCATATATTTTATATATAGGATACACATCCAAGGGCAAAACATACAATTTTATAGCCACCGTCTCTTGATATAGTAGATTGACAATCTTCTTGTACAACACATGACAATAGCCTATGAAAGGCGGAGAGCCAAGGTATTATCCTGCCAGCAGGCTGCTAAGTAATTTGCCACAAATAAACAAGATACATTATGTTCACACTGATTTCCCCCACACTGACCATTTTACAGACTGGAAATAAATCTGGTTTGAAAAGTCTGGTTTCCATCCATTTTTCAGACAAGGATTTCAGGGGAGGCCATTGTGATCACTGCTCTGTTGCTCCGTGTGGCCTTCAGGCTTCCTTCCTGCAGAGCGGAGCTGCATTCCAGGCCCGCTGTCCACACACTTTGGGCCCTTCAGAGCCCTGCTGCTCGGAACAAGGGAGAGCTGGGGCCTCTTCTGCAAGCCAGGGAGACCCCTTCCTGCTTCCGGGCCACTCCTCTGCCTGAAGCTGAGGCACAGTTGTGGGTGAACAGAGCTCTGTGCGGGCGTGCACTGTCCACTTCATGTTGGCAAGGCGCCTGCCCTCCTTGAATACTGTCACAAGGACCACTGAGGCAGACAGGGAGAATCACACAGTGGCTTTTGTTGCTGTCTCTGTTTAGTAATTAAAATATCCTAAGGAATTAGAAGAGTCTCCTTATCGCTCTGTAGGGAAATGTAAAGATCAGTGTGGATCAGATTGGACTGACAACTGCACTGGCTGATTTAAATGGTTTGTCAAGTAATGTTTATGAAATATCGAAAGACAATGAACTCTTGAAAGAAAATGATTAACGTATACAGAGAAAAGGGAAAATAATTCCCAGGGTGATAAGGAAATACATATATATATATAATATTGTCATCTATATGTTTATATTGCATGTCTGTGTATGCATATACATGGTGTGTATGCATGTATAAAGAAATATATAGACATACTATTAGAGAATTTTATCACTGACATAATCAGTAGTAATATAATAATCTCTTATTTCTTCCCATAATTTTAAACCTACTTTAATAATTTTGGTTATATTTTATCTTTCAGGGACTGTCTTTTTTGTCTACGGTGTTCAAGGTTGTCTACAGTTTTCAAAATGATTCAATGGTTTATCATTTAACAATAAATTTTAAGATATTAAGAAGTACATTTGTGCTGTTTAGAGATCTCACTGAGAGTACATCCCCATCACACTATTTCTCCTGTATCTAGGAACTCATAGTCAGTAATCAGATGTAAATCAGAGGCTCTATCGAAGTGTTTTCGCGTGACGAAGACCCGCTGTGGTAGGACGCTTCCGTCCCAGGGTTGTCCTCTCTGCTTACCAGCATAGCGAATCCTGAATCCTTTCTTGCTGGTCGCGTGGTCGGTGGACCAACGGAGGAAGAGCTGATTGCTCCTGCTGGTGAAGTTCGACTGTTCAGTGTGGTTCCCACTTAAGACCACGAGCAGGGGACTCTGCCCCGAAGACCCTGCCCAAGACAGAGAAACACAGAAGTTCAGGTCTAAGTTAGCACCTACAAAGTGTGGACACCATTAGCCTTTGATTAAACTGGTTTCTACATGGACCATGCATAGCTGTTTATTTCCAAAGAGGACAAAGGATTCTAAATGATATAAGCCACAGATATCGTCCTTGATAAGAATAAAACAACCTAGAAAAATGTCAGGTGCATAGACTATTAAGCACATGATACATAAATAAAACATGTTACAGAAGAGCTGCATTTGAACAGTTAAAGATGATTTCTATCATCATTAGTATTCACAATACCACCTGCATACGGGGACACAGAAGCCATCCTGCGGTATGAGTGGAGAGACAAGATTAGAAAAACAGGCCCAGCGCTGGGCCCCAACAGCCCTGGATGCCAGCGGTGGTTCTCGGCAGGGCCTATGCCCAGCCAGGCTTTCTCCGCACGGCTGTACGCTCTGCAGCTTTATGAAAACAGGGCCTATGCAAATTTGAAAAATTCCTAAATCCCATTATCTACAAACTTTTTTTTTTTACTTCCCTGCTTATTTAAAACCGTCAGAAACGTTTTAAGAAACAAAGTTCACATGACGCGGACGGTAAACAGCGAGCAGCTGGGGTGAGCTGCAGCACCCCTGTGGCTCTCGGGCAGAAGCGCTGCGCGGACTGCAGAAGCGGCCCTCAGTCTCCAGGTCTGCGCGGACTGCAGCGTACCTCCCGGCCAGAAGAGCTTCATTTCACAGTTCACTGCCAGGAAACACGCCAGGAGGGGAGGATGCACCTGTCTTTGGTACTCACAATAGCAGTGTCATCAAGGCAAGCGACGCCTGTCTTGGAGAGTCCCACTGGGAAATTTTATTCTTGCAAAGGTACTGAGAAATCACAACTTCATTCACTGCGGAACTCCCACCTGGAACATTTCCAGTGATTTTCCCAAAGAAAACTGTCACAGGCTCAGCTGTGCTCGCCCCAGTCACATGTTGAAGTCCTATTCCCCACACCTCAGCGACGGCATTTGGGTGTAGGGACTTGACAGAGGTAGCTAAGCTCAAACGAGTTCACAGTGTCCTTACAGAAGGGGAGACAAGGACACAGGCACACACAGCAGGGCGGGCAGGGGAGGAGACAGGGAGAAGGGTGTCCCCAGCTCAGGAGAGGTCCCGGGAGAAAGCACCCCGCGGCACCTTGGCCCGGGACTTGCAGCCCCCAGGACCGTGGGGTGGTCGCTCTCTGCACCGTGTTGTGGCCACCTGGTAATCACGTGCATAAAACCAGCATCATGACTAAGATGCCCCGCGATAACTGAGGATCAGCAGACAGGACGCTTCTCACTGGGACACCCCGAGAAAGAGGACTGCCTCGCAAGTGAAAAGAGCAGGGTGCGCACCCTGTGTGTGGCTCATTATTGCTTAAAGAGATAAAGCCTATTTTGAAATAAAATGCCACTGGGAAATGAATTAACCCGAACTCACGGTCTTGTAAAATGTCAATTTTAGTGACTGACTGCAGAGTAGAGTTTCAGGCGGGGCCAACCCTCCATCGAATCTCTCATTACTTCCCATCTGTTCTGTCCTGTTTGTTGAAATGCAGCATGTGCTCTGGGACTCTTCTTCCAAAGCTGACATCCTATGAGGCTCAGACACGGCCCGCAGGGAGGGGAGCGGCCCCGTGCCCCTTGACAGAGACGGTCTTTATTCCGACCTTGGGCTCACCCGAGCTCAGTGATGGTTAAAGTCTCCTTCTGCAGAAGTACAGGCTGTCCACCTTGGAACCACAGAGAGTAAATATGCTCCTGAGCTCAACATGTTTTCTGGTCCTCTTGTGGACCGTAAAGGGGTTGCTGACTTACCAAACCAGAGATGAACATGACATTTATGGCAACAAAAATACCATCGCTTAAAAACATTGTTCATATAAAACGCTGACCTTTCACTTTATAGAAAAATCTTTGAGGAGAGCAGAACAACATAACTCATACATCTTTGACAGTCCTGACAGCGACTATTGTAATATTGTCTTTAGAATCTACTTTGCTGTGCTTACGATGGGTGTGGTCTGTCCATGTTTTAGGAGATCGGGTTATAAGAAATTAGTGCGTGAAGCATTGGTAAGAATTAAGAGTCATAAAATACTGCTGGCTATATTCCATGCATACATTAAACTAAGTATTTACATATATTTAATTATACTTAGCATGCACAGGAATATACATGTAAAAACACACACGTGGACACACAACCTGTGAGATGAGCTGTTTTCCTTTGTGTATTTTTGTGACATTTAATAGGCCACAGGATTATAGTTATCTCATTTCCTTATCCACATTACAAGCCCAATTTTGCACTTGGCTAACGAATTATTTTTCTCCATTTTAAAGACTAAAGGAAAAGTCTGTAAAAAATGCATATCCATCTGAATATCCATTTAACGCTCATACAAACACACACATACTCTTCAGTCCTCTATTTCTGTGTACAAAAATGTGAGTTTAAATTACAGTTTGTAGTTAATCTTCAGATACGCATGCATTGATTCACATGGGTGTAGCCCAAAGCAATTTGACTGTTATAAACCATCGAGTCAGTAAAACACATAAAAACACACACAGAATCAATCACAAAGTGACTTTTTTTTCATTAAATTGACTGTGAGTCATATGAACTCAATGAAAAATCTGTCAAAACACAAGAAAACTGTGTTATTATGTTCAGCCATAATTGTACTGTGGCCAGATGAGGCTGCTACACAAAGACAAATGTTAATATCAGTTTCATTTCAAATCGACAGTTCAACCCCAGGCACCATTATATTAAAATGTCCTGTAGAGTAGCATAAATATCAAGACTAACACTAAAATCAGTACTAGCTTCTTTTTGGTTAATTGTATTTAGCTATTTTTTTAAAATGTACATTAAAGATGTCTGTGGCATTTACTAGCAACAAGTCTTTGTGAGTCATTATTCTCACACATTTTGAGTAAAATCACCATTTAGAGTGATTAAAATACTTCTGGAATTCTTAGGTTTCCTAAAAGGGCTTGTGGGTCAGTACAATACTTTGTACATAAGGGAAGAGCTGTTTGAGATCCCCTACTCTGAATCCTCCTGTTAAAGAATTAAAGAGTGCTTAAAAATTTGATACGTGCAGAGTGTATCATTAAGCATTCCTTTTGAAAATTTGCAACCTTAACAATAGCAGGATGTTGTTTTAAGACTACTTGATCTCCAAGAATGTACAAGTCTCACAGTAATTCAATTTTTGTTTTGTTTTTGTTTTCTCTGGAGAAGATGGGGTTTTACTGGAAAATACATCCACATCTTCATGTAACTAAATATTAGGATGGTGTTTTTACTAATGGTCTCTAGGTTATTGCTTTGCAGAAATTGAAGAAACTTACCATCAAATACTTCCAGAGCATCAAATTGTTTTTCACTTTGAAAGGTGTCCACAAAGATGGTAATGTTAAAGGTTGGCTCCACTTTAATACTCCAAGAGCATGTCTGGGAGTTAAAATAGTTGCCTGGGTACCCTGGACTGAGGATGACTCCAGAGGATTCTGTCCGGACTTCGTGTGCTGGACATTGTGCTGGAGAGAAAAGTCCCGGGAAAGGTTAGCTTCCAGCTTCAGCAGCATACGAGTCATGAAAACAAAGGACGCCTCACTGAGCTCTGACCACGCACCACACAGGACACAAACAGTGGGAGAACCACACTGAACAATAATGGATAACACACATCTTTCACCTTGCAGTTACATCTGCTGAGCTGCCCGTTCCTGCAGCTACCGTGTGTCCCACAACACCTTAATTTGGGGCAGGTGGATTGTGGATTGTATCACAGGATTCTAACTTTTTCCCAAAGCAAGCACAAAGTGAGACCTCTCCTCTTCTGTACCGTAGGACAAGAACAAGGTGGAATTTCATGGAAAGAAACATCTTGTTTATTTTAATCTTTAATATACTCTGAATAGTACAATTTATGATGCGATTGCTTGAGATCTTGGGAACAGAATAAATTAGACAGACCTGGTTTCCAGACACCTCAGACCACACATGCTCAGAATTCACAGCAGGAACTGATTTCTAGGGATGGATTTATTACACACGAACCATGGAGATATTATGCATATATTCACACACCTTTCTCTTCCTGCTTCCTTTTTTTCTTTTTGAGCTACTTCCATGTTAATTAAAATAAAAATAATCTGCATAGGTATGAATGTGCAAAAGAAAATCACCAAAAATGAGCACCCTAATTAGTAATTTCTGCAGTGCTACATTATGTTCCTAAAATATTTTGCTTAGAGATCTCTTAAGGGAAAAGTCTATCACTAGGTAATGGGTCCTAAATAGACAGAAATGTATTAAAACAATTTATAGTGTTTAAAGAATCCAGTAATCAGTTTTCTGTCATTGACGGTGAGCTCATGTGCAGAGAAGTGCATTTTATTTATTGAGTTATTCCTTTTAATTAGGTAACTACTATTGTCTTTACACATATTTTAAACAAAAGATGCTTCTCAAATAGATTGCCAGAGCTTATGGAATATGAAATACATGTTTTTTAATTAAATGTATATAAGGAAGGATTTTTTTTCTCCTATATTCTTCTATTTGTCTTGGTATTCTAAATGAAACATACCGTAAAATTTAGAAATTGTTTAGACATAAAACCACCGATGATAAAACATATGATAAACTATTCTAAATAAATACATATTCCAGGTCAGATGGTAAAAATATTTACAATGATGAATTAATGGCAATAATACAATCAGACGGAATTCTAACCAGAACTCAGAGCCAAGGGACAGCTGAGCTGTAAGCAGTAATTCCTTGGGTGATGGGAGGTCCTCTGTGTGAAATACTTCATGCCCTTCCAAGCAGACCTGCTAGTATGTAAGAAAGAGCAGAAGCGCCCGTGCCGGAGCGGTGCCTGTGCACACGGTATGGGCCGGGGGTATGGGCTTCAGAAGCGGCACAGACCTGCTTGCTCTTTGCAACGACGGCTTCTCCCGCCTCTGCTAGGAATAGAGGCCAGAACAGCAACCCCTCGAATCATAAAGAGATCCAGCGCGCACAAGGGTTTTTTTTACAACAGAAGGGACAATTGAGCAGAAGGTCTATGGGGAGGAGAAAGGGGCGGCTACATCTTTTTTTTACCTGCATGAAGGTGCTACCAAGAACCCTCCATCCTGCAGTATTACAGACATTTACCGCCCTCTCCCCATCCTGTGTACTTTTCCACTAGCTCGCTCTTAGTGAGTAGATGACACCGGAAATCGGGCCATCTGGAAACAGCACACTTTCCACCCAGTTGCTGAAATCCACCTGTAAAACAATTAGCATACCCCAGGGCTGGACGGTGGTGCTGTGACTGTAAATCAGGAGTGGCTCCTAAGCAGAGCCAGGCTTATTCCTCCCACTCTTGAAATGCTCTTTTTGATTTTTAGAGAAGACAAAATAATATGTATATGCAAAATAATCCGTGTCGTATTTTTAATGATATTCAACACTCTTGTTTTCAAGCTGAGGTGTTGTTTGAAAAGCATACCGAGACGGGTTTTCTCATGAGCTTCAGGGTTCTGTCTCCTTCTGTGGCATGACCTCGCGCCCCACCCTGTTCCTTTCTGTTCCTCTCTGTACAGATTGTCAGGAGCAACACAACCAGAGTGGGGAGATTTCTGGGATGTACTCTCCCAGTTGAACCCTGTTTCCCAGGAGCAATCACACAGGTGAAGTACCCTGAGCCTGCACCAGGGCCCTTGAGAAGCACCCCGCAGGAGACACTGCGTGGGGTCCCATCGAGGGTGCTCCAGAGACACACGCTGTGCCTGCAGCCAGGATCTCTGAGGCACAACACTTCTTTGGCTTATCTTTGAAGAAAAATCAAATCTGAGACTTAAAAGCATGAAGCACATTATTTAAGGCAGCTTGCAGCTCCTCAGCAAAAGTAATAAAGGATCAGGATTAGGAACACGGATGAGGAACAGAAGTCTGAGCTCTAGTCATTAAGATTAGTCCTGAGAAGTGCCTGGAGGTGTGAGTGAAAAGTGAAGGCTGAGAGGTTGGAGATTTAGCTCAGTGGTAGAGCACTCGTCTCACAAGTGCAAGGGCTGAGTTCCATCCCCAGCACCCAAACACACAAACAAAAAAACAATGTGAAGGCTGAGATGCTCTTCAGTCAGGCAGGAGATCTGTCACCAGGGACCCTGTGGTGCTGGACGTCGTCATACAGCTGCAGAAGGACAGACACCTGCCTGCCCCTCCGTGTGCCCTTCTGCTGCCTTCCAGAGGGGTGACCACGGCCTGATGAAAGGGATGCTCTGCAGCATGCACTGGAAATATATGTTCCATATGTGTTTAAACCAGTATTTTGAAAACTATTCATGTATCCCATGGTCCACAGCAGGATGTCACATGGTGTGGTGACCTTTTCAACTCTGGCTCTACATTAGGTTTCCAGCAGGGGGAAAGCTTCCCAAAGACGTGCTAGGCGCAAGCAGTGGGGAACCACCTGCTCTCTCCTGGACACACATCCTTGTCTGATCCAAACCTTTGTTACCAGCTCTCTACCCCTCTGAAATCCTTCTCCCTCTTGTGCACCGGAAGACACAGTTGTGGCATCCTACAGTCACCCTCGTCTATATCCAGGCAGGCTTCGCACATGGCAACACCCATCTGCGGATCATAGAACCATCAGCGGCCCTGCCCTGCTCCCCCAACTGTCACGGTGTTCAAAGCAGAGCTTGGAAGAGCATGTCACAATATGTGAAGATACAGATCAACAGGGCTGCAGGTTTTCATCAGGAACTTATTGGGGATTGTCCTCCCTTGAGCCCAGTCAGATCAATCGAATAATAGAAAGTACTTACAATAAGATTATAATTAGAAAATACCTTAAGAAAGAATATAACTACGCTTTTAAGTGTACAGGACAGAGGTCTGAGCTCCTGTTTCCTGTTTGGTGGTGGTGGTGGCGATGATGGTGGCACTAAGGACTGCATCCATGGCATCATACTGAACGGCATCCTTGGCCCCTTTTTAAATTTTTCATCTTGAGACAGGGTCTTGCTAAAGCACTAAGTTGCCCAGGCTGGGCTCCAACTTGAGATCTTGCCTCAGCCTCCCAGAGTGCTAGCATTACAAGTGTGCACCACAATGCTCTGCTTTCTTGTTTTTTAAACAAGGAGTTGTTTGAAGAGCGGCAGCTGGGAACGCTAAAGGGAAAGGGATGGTCCGGGCTGTGGGGAGTAGCAATGCTGAGCTGGGGAGATGGGGGCTCTGGCCTGAGCGGGGGGTGTCTGCAGGGTCTCCCAAGGATGTGTGCAACGCGAGGAGCTCAGAGAAGGAAGCTCAACAGGGTAACCCTGGATCAAACCCCTTTTAGACAGAGCTGGGTTTGTGTGGAGAGGACAATGCAATCAAGGCCCCGTGCATTTTCAGGGCAGATCATTAAACCCTTACGCGTGCCTTCACTGTGCTCAGTGTCCTCTGTTCTGAGAAACTCCAGTGCTTGTGTGTTAGGGTTTAAATGTAACTTGAAAACGTGGCGCTTTCCCTCTGTTGAGTTTCATACAGAATCTTGAGCAGCAAATCTGGAAGCAGCTCCTAGCTGCCCTGCTGCAGGGCGTGGCTGCTGATTTTGCCTGGAAAGGAGCTCTGGTCTCCTGACCACTATCTGAGAGTCAGGAGGGGACAGCGTCTTGGTGACCCAGGCCAGTGTCATCGGGGAACCTTACAGGCCATGACGGCTGCTTTTCTGCAGCAGTGTTTCTCTCAACCTGCAGCTCTATTGTGGAAAGTTTAAAAGTAGGGTGTTTAAGGGGAAAACACTCGGAGATATTACAGATGCCCAGTCATTACTCACTCCACACTGCACTGCCATTTCCGTCTCGGATGATGGGAACCTTTTCCCTCTCCAGCATGACTGGGATGCAGATGACTCAGAGCTCTGGACACACCTCGCCCAGGCTATGGACACTTGCCACGTCAGGGCAGCCCGAAGTCTTCCAGGAAGAAGACTGCCTCTTAGGGAGTAGGGAGCATCACAAAACCCCTAACACAATTCACTTATTATTCACTGAGTCTTCCCACTGATTCCACAAATAAGGTAGATAAGGCCTCCACCTGATGCGCCGTGGGCAGGGCTTTGTGACCTGCCCAAGGTGACCTGCTGCAGTCTAGCCCCTCCCCTGGTTCTTCGCTTTCTAAATTCCAAGCCCACCGAACTGATTCCCTCCCCTTGGACAAAGACAACACCGAGGTTCTCAGACAGGGAGAATCCCATCGCCAAAGACACTATCCAGATCAGGACGTCTAAAACTGAATTTGGAAAGCTTTTTGTTAGTGGGCTGGTGATGGTTCTGACTGACTTGGGTCATCTGAGTTTATTTATAGTTGTCAAGCCTTTTTATTGGAGTACCATCCAATGGAAATCATGGTGATGCTCATTAATGGCTAATTTTAAAAAGATGTAATTGTATTCCTGTCCTTTGATGAAATGGAGTCAGCCTCAAATCTTATTCTATTATTGCACGTTGTCTAAGTTATTGTACATGGTCTACTTATTTTAAAGGCATTAAAAAAGACACAAGCTACATGCTGCTCATTGTTTATAAATCTTTGCCACAAATACTAAACTAGCTAGTTCTATTCGGGCTGAATTGTAGGTAAAGAATTTTCTGATGCACAGTGTTTACCTTAAAATACCAAAAATATAGACAGATTAATGGGTGGGTGGGAAGGTAACAGACAGACTTGTGATCAATGAAGTATTGCTAACATTCTTGGCGCCCTTTGGAGGCAGGTGTTCAGGTGTTTATTTTTAAATTATTTGGACTGTGCTATATATTTGAACATTGTCATGACGAATTATTGGGAAAAGCATGATTCCTTTTCGATATGGCTTTATGTCCCAGGGCCAAAAACAAGGGTCATCAGAAACTCCTATGAGCAGGTTACTTCCGTTGTAATGGGATCCCAGCTCGGACAGCGATCAAGCCACACCCATTCAGAGGGACCTCACAGCAGCAGGGAACAGTGTGCTCACCTTCACAGGTCGGCGGGGAGCCTTCGAACTGCAGCTGGGTGCTGAGCCTGCAGGTCAGCGTGTCACTCCCAGACAGAGTGTAGCCAGCGTGGCACTGATACTTCACGAAATCCCCTGCAAGAGGTGAGCGAGCACAGAGGGGAGTCACGTTTCTAGGACTTTCCCAGTGAATGCATCAAACATGTGGCTGCTGGATGAGTTAGGTCAATGTGCAAACCATGGCAAAATCAGTACCTGCACGCACTTTTGTTCTATTTTGAAAAAGTGCCACTTTTAGTTCTTCATTCATAAAAGTGTTACCTTGAATTTAACCAATGTTGGAACAGAAATGAAGTGTTTCTTCTTCCTTGATGGATAGACCTGTGTGTTCACCTGCCCCCGTGACTATGAGAGCACGTAAAGAATGCAAGGCAGGTGCCCGGGCCTGAGTGGGCCGTGCAGTGGAAGGGTGAAGCGCTGCAGCGCCCGGGCAGGGCTGGCCACGACCTTGGCCTGAGCAGCACCCTGACTAATCAACTGAGCCGGCAGAAGCAGGCCAGAAACACGGCCACGGAGTCCTACTGGTGGTCTGAAACACGGTGTGACAACAGGACAAGACGTTTCTAATTGGGACCAAGACGTCCTGGGTCACAGTAATTATATTGCAAACACGCCAGGATGGCTGTCTTCATATGACCCTGTGACTATTTAAAGAATTAGACCATTGAGGTAAAATGATAAAGCGGAATTTCTAAATATTATCATCAAATATACCCTACCAATTAGATTCCAGTTTCAATGAAAGGTTGGTGTTCTAGTCATCGGTCTTTAAACTACAAATGACTAGGTTCTTCTCAAGTGCATGCAACACACTTGCCTAATTAAATGCAGATATCTGCCCATGAATGTCTCTGGAAACTGTTCAAAATAAAATGAGCTCGCACATGCCAAAGAGGGAAAAATGCTCAAAATTACAAGGGCAAAATGGAAAACAAAATCACAGAAAAAGAGAAAGAAGATTTTCTTTTTGAACCATGGTTTCTGTTTAAGGCCCCAGGAATGTAGTATTTCCGGGATAGCTCCCCCCACCCCAACCCCGGGATCACCCACACACTCAAGGGCAGGGAAGAGCTTCAGGTCGGAGCACTGTGATGAGGGCGCTTTACCTATTTCAAAGTCCTCATCCTCGGTCAGCATGTCTGCGTGGGGGACTGCAGGAGGTGGCGGGCACTTCTTCAGCTGAAACGCTGGTGTTTCATTAAAAACAGGAGGATAATGGCGTTATGTTTGCTGAATAAGCAAAAATAATTCAAAAACTATTCCTCTACAAGTTTCTTCTGTGCAAGGAAATGTCTCCGCGAACAAATCACTGGTTCCTGAACTTACCATGCTCTCACTATTTTATAAATCTCACAGAATGATTTAGTGCCAGTTAATATTTGAAGTCTACACAAGAGAAGTGTGCGATTTAGAAACTGTAACACTGAAGGACACTGGCTCTGCACGTGTTGGAATCCTAGAGAACAGATTCGAACATGGTGCAGCTCCATGTCCACCCTGGCGCGACACCATCTGCTCTGTCCGGAGGGATTTCACGGGGCGCCCAGGCAAGATGAGGACCCAAGGTCACTAGGAGTTTGCCTTTTCCCACCCACCATGGCAGGGCATGTGCTCCAACACTTCATTAGACTAGGGATGTGTAAACCTCTGAGGGGCTTTGTGGGGTCCACATCAGGGCTTCACTGACAATAAGTTTATCTTGGAATAAGTTCAGGCTTGCTACAGAACATGGCCTGGTAACATGTGACACATCAGCAAAGATCTGGGTAAACCAGGCGCGATCCCGGGATGACCTGCATCACATGCTCCAAGATCTTGGGGCAGCTGAGTAACCTGGGCTGCAAACGGGGAGGTCACTCTCGGGGGTCTAGGTCTTCCTCAGTGTGAAAATAAACTGACCGTGAAAATTGAGCACAAAGAAGCCTCCATTGGAAAAGTCACTGTGGAACTTCAGCAGGACCCGGTTGGTGGAGCTGTAGGCCGTCTCGAGTGCTGTGTTCCCACTGAACACACCCAGCTGGGGTGCACTCTGGTCAGGACCATCCCTAGGAGACACAGAGAGGTTGGAGGGGCAGTGCCTGCCTCCCTGCTGAACCCCCCAAGCCTGGCGGTGCCTGGGCAGGAGGAACCCGGATCTAGGCTTGGCTTGGGGCTCAGGGCTCAAGGCCATCAAGCCTGGAAGGCGGCCAGCCAGTCCCACCCTCACACGAGTCTCCCTGGTCCCGTTGCCTGCAGTGCTGAGACCCCGTTTCCTTTCCAGTCCCCATGGGTTAGAGTCTAAATGCAAGGAGGTCTACTCAGCAATGAGAGCTTATGGGAACTTTGGGGGCAAAATAAAATAATTAAACAGTAGAATGTAACTACTGGATACTGGATACCTCTCTGGATACTGTGCTTAGAAACAGGATGTTTCATAGTCACAAAGCTGACCAGGCAGCTCAGTCTGCCCTTCCTGAGCTTTCGGGCCGTGTCCATGTCGAAGATCTGCGTTCGACCTCAATGCACAGCACCATCTAGGAGAATGGCGATGGCTCCGCCTGGTCCCTGCGTAGGGCTTTGCTTTGGGACATGTTCCCCTCTCCCAAGACCCACGGTCTCCCTGCCACATGACAGCTCTGATCTGAGGCCAGCCTCCCTGCCCTCCCTTTGCTGGGAAGTCGCCTGGAGTCCTCAGCCTCCTCCTGACCTGGTGCTGCTGCTGTTTACAGCCCTCACTCACGTCCTGGCTGCTATCCTAGAGAGTCTGTGTTCCCTGTCACGGCGTGAAGCCCTGTGCTATCTGTCCCTGTGGGATGACCACCTCCTGCTATCTGTCACAGAGAGCCGTAAGCAGAGATCTGCACCCCCCACACAGACACACACATGCACGCCACCCATGGGCAAGTGCACGCTCACACATATGCTCACTCACAGAGAAAGACACACTCATTAATGGACACATACACTCCACCTATCACACACCATATACACAGACATACAAATAGATTCCACACAGATTCACAAATAGACATACACTCTCAAATAGACACACGGATATATACATAGACACACATCAAACACTGCACACACAGACACACCACACACAGACACACAAATACACATAAACAGACACACAAATTCTTACGTATCTTGTACAGACACGCGAAGACACACACACACACACAATCACTGCAGCTTGTTCTCCGGCATTGTGACAGTTATTCTGACAGCGTGGCCTGCCCAGAGCCCGGGGGGTGTGCCGCCCCTCCCCTGGCAGTGTCATAGGATGCTAGTCCTTTCCTATCATCTCCCCTATAAAGTCGCAGATCCAAAGCCAAAGGCTGAGGTGGTCACTCCCCAGATCCAACTCATCCAGGAGCCAGAGCAGCACCTGACCTTGACCTGACCCGGTCCAGTGCTGCCTCAGTGTCCCCTGCATGGCTTGCAGAAAGCCAGTTCCACAGCAGCGATGGGGTGGGCACCAGGCCCTGATTAACTATTGCTTCAGTGGTTCTAGAAGCATCCAATCATGGCAAAAGATCCCACCACTTTAAAAAAAGATCACGCTTAAAATGCAAACTAAAGCAATCTTGAAATATTCTCATCTATAAAGGTACTCCTGGATATTTGTACCATGAAGCACAACCCAGGTGGATTCTGCACAGTTTCCTCTCCACCTGTCTGGCTTTGGTGGGCCAGCACCGTGTAGCTGGTGGTGTGTAAACATGCCGCCCAACACCAGAACGGCACTGAGTGCTGACTCCAAACAGCCCCGGAGGGGCGGACTCTGGTCCCGGAAGGGCTCCTACCAGACGGCGATGTAATCGTTCACGGCCTCTGTCTGCAGCAAGGTGAAGTTGATGTACACTCCATGCCCTGGGGGGACGGTGATTAACCAGAGGCAGTCCTTGAGGATGGGGTACTCATCGGGAAAGCCCGGCGAATAAATGGTGCCGTTCTGGGAGGTCACATTATACCCACAAGGAGCTGTAGAAGAAGAAAGGAAAAATAAGTCCAATACTGTTGATTTGGAAAGTAGGCGACTATTTCAAAGTCCCCAAATTCTCTTGTCAAAATTGTCCCTGGTAAGAGAAAATTACAAAATAGTTCTCAGCGACCACTTTGTCAAAGTTATTCCTCTAAAGTCTGGAAACTTGAGAAGAATTATACTTCTAAGATATCTCAGTCCCACTTAATATATTCTCCAAATCTTGAAAATCCCTTCAAAACAGTCGTCCTTATATGATTAAAGATCTTCACTTTGCCTTTGCCTTTGCCTGAGCCTGAGCTGATAATCCATCGGACAGCCCCATGCAATGGATTATGTGGAAATTATGTATAAACATGCAACTGAACATTTTTGTTCTGACTCTCACTTGTAAGCCTGTTTACGCTGGTTGGAAGAGTGGTGTCTGAGCCTATTGGCCTTGAAACAAAAATACTATCAATTCTCTGCAAATCTATACCCTGAAGAAGCAAGATAAAATTGTGTCCATGGTATCGTACTAAAGTATTTGCATATCTTCTACTGTTCAATTGTATGAAGAATCATAGTGCCAGCCTATTCTTATTTTACTTAATAAATTGATATTTATAGTTTCCAAAGGAACTATTCTATTTACAGAAAAGTGATGCAACTATGTTGGTAGAAAAATCTGAAATGTAGCCTGTGATTCAAATAAAGGAGAGTGTATACTGGTAGTTTACCATGGAAATCAACCTGAAGCCTTAAGGGGTGTGTGCGAGTCTTCCAGAACCATCAAAGACTGGTATGAGGAGGCCAAAATACATGAAAAGAGAAGTAAGAGAAGTTTAATCTTAATTCAAATGACTGACAGAGCAAGGAGGCAGGAGATGACGGGTCCTGACTGGATCACACAGGTGTCAAGCAGAGTGAGTCTGGCCAGCCCGGAGGAAACTCAGGAGAGGAAGAGCCATGCAGAACATGTTAGAAGCTGCACAGTGAAATCAGGAAGTGGGGGCTGGAGACAGACACACCTAGGTCTGCCACCTAGCAAACCAGTGCTCACTCAGAGCCGCATTCTGCAAACTCAGTGAGGATGGAGCACACTGAGACTTACCACCTGTAAAGGGTCTCAGACCAGGCGGTCCTCAAAGGGGAACGCTCTCTCACCTCCAGACTTTGTGCGCCTGGGGACTCCTCCCACTCTTGTGGGGAACCCCACGTTTTTCTTCACCTTGCCACAGCGGACTCTTAATTCTTTTTCCATCTCCTTCTCCTCCCCACCCTCCTCTCCCTTTGTCTCTTGGTCGTTTTCCCTATTGCAAAAGATCTGTCTCCCGGTTTCTTATTAGCTCTCTCTTATTTTGTTCTTTATTTATAATTTAAGTTTCTCATATAAGAGAAACCATGTGATCTTTAAACCTTTGTGTCTCACTTATTTCCTTTAACATTATGGTCTCAAGTTGAATCTATTTTCACACAGATGGTTCAAATTTATCATTCTTATGGCTGAGAATTACTCCACTGTGTGTAAACACATTTTCTTTATCCATCTGTTGATGAGCATCTAGGCTGCTTCCAAGATTTAGCTCTTATGAGTTGTGCTGCTATAAGCACGGCTGTGGGTGGATCTCTGTGATATGGTGGACTTGACTTTTCCCTTCAAAGTCAGCTCTAAAGCCACCAGCTGCTTGGAGTCTCCCACATTCCAGGTGACCCCATCGGCTGCACCCAGCCCCCAGCTGCTCCTCGCCATCCAACCATCGGCTCCTGGAAGGCAGGAAAGGGCCCCTCGGGGCCCCTCACAAGCTCCCGCATGGACCTGGACCTGCTCAGGAGACCACACACTAGACAGCAGTTAACTGAAGGGCTGATGGGCCAGTGAGAGAATGAGCAGGTGGCACCTGGATCCCAGCAAGGAGACGGCCCAATTTCCCTGCAGCTCGGTGCTACTCAGGATCCATGTCCCTTGCACAGTTGTGCTTTACAAGTTGCCTGTTGTAATTCCACGGTCACATTCGATGGAGTCCCTTTACTGCCCCTTCCCAGTGGGACAGTAAACCAAAGCAAAAGAAAGCATCATGGCTTCCTTCCTCTTAAAAGCAGAGGGACGGATGTGGCAATTTTCTTGGTGGGATGCATCCTCAGCTTTGAATTTAATAACTCTGACAATGAACCAAACAGTGATCCTTAAGTACTTAATTGAGAAATCCTTCATTCTGTTATTCATACCACTGTGAGCCCTGAGCTGGTGATGGTCCATGGGGGGCTTCCTCGACAGAGACAAAGGGAGAAACTCGCCAAACGTGGACTCCTTCTGAGCAATGTGGGGAGCAAGCAGATGCTCCTTGTCACAGGAGGGTGATACTGTGCAGGGCACTTATGCAACTTCCTCAAGGCAAAGATCCTACTGCCTTCCTGCTAGGTGATACTGAGGGTCCTAAGAGAAAGATCTAAATTCCCTACCCTGTTTCCGAAGCCCTCCCTATGCGGGCAGCAAAGGCAGTTTGGCTTTCTCTCCTCAAGGTGGCATCGCACAGGTCCCCACCCCTGTGCTGTGCTGTGGAGCCTGCAGTGAGGTCAGGACAGCTCCTGGGACCAGCACAGGAGCCTCTTGGCTTCCCACCTGCCAGCCTGGGTGGGAGAAGACAGGCAGGAGCTGGAAGAGCATCCGAGTGTCCACATCACCACCGGAAGAGTCGGGGGCAGGGTGAGACTCACCCGTGCTCCTTTGCCCGTTCGCTCAGGTGTGCCTACCATGAAGAGTGTGTATGGAGGTATTGTGGGGAGCACAGACAACAGGAAGAGTCCTCTAGTGACTGATGTATGCATTTTTTTCCAGAGAGGAATAAACAGAAGGAAGGGTCGAAGCCCCCTGTTTTGATCAGATCCCAGAGCCAGCCCTGGGTGTGTTGGGAGGGTGGAGGCGATGTCAGCCTGACCTTCACACCAGGGTGGAAAGTGCTGGGTGAGGGTGGCCCTGCAGGTGAGACTCTGAGTTCTATCCCTGTGGGCTGGGAGGGAACTCCGACTATGTCTTGCTTGGCTGAACAGAGCCAGAAGGATCTAGAAGATTAGCCGGTGAGCAAGGGCTTCTCCACCCAGGGCTGCAGGGACCCTGCCCTCTCTCCCTTTACTGATGAGGCCAAGCGCCCTGGTCCATCTCTGCTCTGCGCTATCTTTTTCTCTCCATAAAACACACGCCATGCAAAATTTCATCAGCAATCAAAATCAGAAAAATTAAAATTTAAAAACCCCAAATAGCCATTGAGAGAGTTGCAAATGGTTTTCTCCAGGATCACATTAAAGTTTCTGCCTAACTTTAAGGGTATGAGGAAAAGAAAAACTTACGATGTTGGAAAACCAAGAAAATCATTTGGCGTGGGCATGCGTGGATTTCACAGCCTTGGCCATCGACACACCCCAGTTCTGAGTGTTGGGTCCCTCTGCAGAGCTGCTAACGCTCGCTCCAGGCACCCTGAAACCAGCTCTGCCTGCATAACTGTTTTTCTCTGTGCACAGCTGTACATTTCAAAGAGAAGTATATCATGATAGTGATTAAATTTATTTTAAAAATGCCTTAAAGGTATAACCACACTAACAGCTCAGTGATGAATTGTCAGGTCAATGCGCTATGTAAAATTTTGAAATATGTTTCTAAAATAGACACAAATTTAATTATTAAATTATATAATAAATTTATAAACCAGAGCCTTTTAAAGTATATTTTGATGATAACTCATTTTTTTGAATTGAGATATCTGGGAGAAAAAAAATATGTGGTGAATTTCTCATTACTTTGGGATATATATTTCATTTATTTATTTAATAGATATGATATCTTTATATCATAGTTTTTATTCAGGTAAATTTAGAATACACTAATTTTACATAGTAGAATCTTATTCAACTTAACCTGTAAGTGCTTTAGCACATTAATACCGCCTGATTTAATATATCCTTATAAAGACTGATAGCTCACGACTTAGAATTCTTTAATACTAATAGTGAGAACTGGCCGATTTTTAACAGTGATTTCCGAAATTGTTCCAGGCGCCTGTGTTTTCCTTTCCCCGGTTTTTTGTGTCTGTGGGGCTGGAGGTTGGAAGATACCCATCTGCACTGGCCCTCAGGGGCAGCCACGCTCGGCTGAGGGGGCCGCCAGGGTAACGAGGATGCGGACTGGGGCGTGGGGCGGGACTCTGCCGAAGTTACCCGGCCTTGGAGGCCATCGTGCCTTGCTGGTGACCGTCAGGAAACAACGGCTCTTCTTACTGTTCGTTTTTAAGTTTTAAATGAAATCCACTATGGACAAGACATTAAACATCATTGACTGCTTCTGAAAATATTCTTACATATTCCTTTTAATTTCTTTCAAAATTTATGTTATAATTTTAAAAGAAATTTGTTTTAGTATTTTTTGAATTCTATCCATGACTTTGTTGATAGAAAAGAAATCGCTGTTTAATGAAGGATTTGGTCAGAGAGGCCCGGGCCCGCCCTTGGCGCAGTAGCAGCCTTGGATTACCAGGGCTGACGCTACAGCCTGGCATGCTGGGTGGCCTCCAGCGGTGCTGAAAGAACAACCCCAGGCTGGGGCGGGGGCCCCGGGTCACCCATGACAACAGAAGACAGAAATCCAGGCACCAAGGCCCTGTAGCGTCCGGGCGACCAGCACTCTGTGGGCTTGTGCACGAGGGTGCTGGGAGCTAGAGTCCCCCCACTGTCTGCCCTGTGCAGCTGTCCCCTGGACGACTTCCACACTGCCAGCTGCAGTGTGCCACCATGTGCTGCACAACAAAGAGGAGCAGCATGAGCTCTTCTAGGCGGGGTCCCCCTCAGGGTGGCCTCGGAAGGCGGGGTGCACCTCACAGAGAGGTTAACTTGGGGAGTCACACTCCATGGTGGACGAGGAAAACATAGCCTCACCTCTGTGCACTGTCAGCACCGTGTACCTGGCTGTTTTCACATTGACGAAGTGATTCTAAACCTGAAGGGTTATCTGAAAGGTGAGGAAATTAAGTGAAATGCTTCTCTCTCTTTAACATCAAGCCAAGGAATCTGCCATTTACATGTGAACTCAAGGGATTCGGGCTAAAATTGCAAACAAGAAAAGGTTTCAATGCTCATAGTTTTCAAAGTAATTTATACACATAGATAGGAGATTTTATTTTAATTTGGGGGTGAGATTAGGATTGAACCGAGAGTCTCGGACATGTTAAGTACGTGCCCCATCACTGAGCCCTGAATCTTAAATATGAGTTTTTGAGTGGAGACATAATTTTAAAGATTTTAATGGAACACATATATTTGCTATACTTAGTTTTATAAAACTATTTTTTAAACGTGAGTTCATATGTAGTTAAGTAAGTATTAGACCTAGTTAAGGAGTTTTAAAAATACTGCTAGAGGTTTCTCCTCACAGTTGTTCTTATGATGATATGCAAAGGAAAAATGCAGGTAAAAATGTGATTTTTAATAGTCCTCTGACATACATTTTTTGCATCTTCAGTAAAAATTCAAATGCATCATCTTTCCTTTTCCCCATGGGATATGAGTGCTTAGCATTTCAAAGGTCCACAGAGTTGGTAATTTCATGAGTTTTTCATTCAAAGGCGCTGTGTTCACAGTGTGAGGGTCCTGGGTACACAGTGGCTTTTCTGTCACATACATACTCCTCGGAAGCACAGTTTCTCCTTGACTTACCAAACTGGGTACTGTAAAAGTGCCTAAATCATCATTAGATTAGGAGGCCAGCCGAGGCTTCAGCTCAGAGGAGGCCACCCAAGGAGCCCGACCCGTCCCTCCTGCCCAGGTCGCAGCCGGCCCTGCAGCTCTGCTCCCTCTCCGCTGTGCCCGCTGTGCCCGCAGGGCCCGCCACCCCTCAGGAGCAAAATACTATACATCTTTCCAGGCCACATCCGGAACAAACCCATTTCTGAAACACAGCCTCAGTATGTGATTACCGTGAAAGTTAAACAAGAACACGTTCCTAGAATAAAGTCCACAAGCACCGTTCTCTCCTCCTGTCTCGCACCCTCCTGATACGACCACCACAGAGCTCCCTGCTGCGGTCCCTTCTGTCCACGAGCCATCATCCTGCAAGCTCCTGGGTCTGGGCTGTGTTTCAGTTAGGCCTGTTTATCATTCATTAGCCTTTAATTTCCTTCACAGCAAGGGCTGCCTAACTTTTAAAGTTCTGGTATTTGATATATTCCTGAAACACTAAGTGGAGCAAGGAAAAAAACAGAGTTTGTGTATAAATACTTGTTGAACAAATCAAAGAACTGGTGAATTGATCACTGACTACTTCATGAGGAGCCTACCGT
>PVJO010022103.1:0-28691 GCA_004026905.1 Hystrix cristata | reverse complement strand
CCTCCCTATTTACAGCAGGTTTATTCTTAATTTTCCATATTTTCCCTTTCCCTTTTCTTTCCTTTGTTGCCTTTCTGCTTTTCCCCTTCTTTCTTTCTAGTACTCCTCTCCTTTGTATATTATCTTCCTTTTATATAATATCTGTTACACCTCTTTGTCCTTATTTACAGTTATGATTTCTCATATCAGAGAGACAATTTGATGTGTACTCATGAGTGTCTGATTTATTTCACTTAAAAGTATGTTCTCAAGGAACATCCATTTATATATGAATGACTCTACGTGGTCTATTTTGGAAAGCAACCCATGTGCAGCTGAGAAGAATGTGTATCCTGCAGTTGTGGGGTGGAACGCTCTGTAGACATCTACTAAGTCCATTTGTTCACAGATTTGATTTATTTCTGATATTTCTTTTTCAATATTTTGTCTAGTTGAACTGTTTATTTGTGACAATGTGGTATTGAAGTCTCCCATTATAATTGTGCTAGCATTTATTTGATCATTCATGGTCCTTAATATTTATTTTATGTAGTTAGGTGCACCAATATTTGGTGCGTAGATATTAATGATTCTTATTTCTTCCTCTTGGAGTTTTTCCTTGAGAAGTATGTAATGACCTTCTTTGTCCCTCTTGATCAGTCTTGGTTTGAAGTTCACTTTGTCTGAGATTAGGATAGCTACCCCCTGCTTTTTTATGTGTTCCTGTTGCATGAAATATTGTTTTCCACCCTTTGATTTTCAGTCTATCAATTTCCTTTTGGGTTAAATGTGTCTCCTGTATGGAGCATATTGATGGATCTTGTTTCTTGATCCATCCTGCTAGATTGTTTCTTTTGATTGGTGAATTGAGACCATTTACATTGATGGTTACAGCTGCTATGTATTGACTTCTCTTTGTCATTGATCTTTTTTGGTGTTGGTTCTGTGTTTCACCTGAGTTTAACTGATTGCCTTA
Source organism: Hystrix cristata (assembly GCA_004026905.1). NCBI lineage: Eukaryota > Metazoa > Chordata > Mammalia > Rodentia > Hystricidae > Hystrix > Hystrix cristata. The sequence continues at coordinate 27,736 of PVJO010022103.1, read as the reverse complement.
CCTGCTGGGTTCTTTTTATTAGTGCCCTTGTAATTATAGTTTCCTTTTTCCTTTTCTAGGATATCTTCCAAAATATTTTGTAGAGGTTTGGAAGTCATAAATTTCAATTGTTCTTTGTCAGGGAAGTATCTTATTTCATTGTTGAATTTGAAAGATAGTTTGGCCTGGTTCATCAATTTGGGTTGGAGACTGTTTTCTTTTAAGGCTTGAAATATTTTGTTCCAGGCTCTCCTTGATTTAAGGATTTGTGTTGAGAACTTCACTGTGATTCTGATGGGTTTTCCTTTATAGGTAATTTTTTTTCTCTAACAATTTTCTGTATTCTGTTCTTTTGTTGAATTTCTGAAATCTTGTTTATTATATGTCTTGCTGTAGATTTATTTTGGTCATGGGTAATTGGGATTCTTTATGCCTCACTTATCTGTATGTCAAGTTCTCTTCTCATGCTTGGGATATTTTCTGTCATTACTTCTGTAAATATTGTTTTTAGATCCTTTGCACTGTCTCCTGCTTTTTCATTCACTCCAATCACTGTTAAAATGTTCTCCTTTGCATCATCTTGCAGCTGTCACAGTGATTTTTCATAGTCTCTAGCTATTTTTAAGAAGTCTTTCTTTTCATTGGTACTAATTGCCAACCTGTCTTCTAGAGCTCAGATTCTATCTTCACTTTCATTTAATCTTCGTATACTTTCAAGAGAGCTTTTCATTCTCGGCTATCTGTTTCATGGGTTCTATTTCTTTACTAAGTTGAATGTTCAAGTTTTCCATCGGTTTTCTAAGATCCTCTTTTTTTCTTCATCTGTGTCTACTCTGACTTCACTAAGCAGGTCTTTCATTATGTTTGTCATCTCTTTTTTAACTTGGGCAATTATTTCTAGTCTGATGTTCTCTATAGCTTCGCCTGTTTTTAAATTTCTGCTGCTATCATTTCTGAGAGTTTGGGTATCTTCTGATTTCCTCTATGTCTTTGTCCTCTGGATTTCTTCTGGATGGGCTGGGGGTCTGGGGTTGTGTTTTACTTCTGTGTCTTGTCATTTTATTTGTACACATATATTATTTCCCCCTTTTAGTTTGTTCTCTGTGTTGATTTTATATTTTCTTTGTGGGAGGTTATGTTAAGACAAGTATCAATGCTTTTCTAGGAAAAGTCTGGTCTTACAGTGTCTTCTAGTTATATGAGGTTCTTGGCTGTTGTGTCCTTTATATCTCCAGAGCTTTCCTCAGTGACATGGGTATGGTTGGCTCTACTTGGTATCAGTGACTCGGAAAAGGGAAAGAAAAAGAAAAGAAAGAAAGTGAAAGAAAAAGAAAGATGAAGAAGGAAAAAAAATGAGAGCACAAGACAGGTTTGATGGTTTCTTCTGTCCTAGAGCTTTCCCACATTAGTAAATTTTGACTCTGCCAGTGTGTGGGCATGCCAGAGACCCATTTGTTCACAGATTTGATTAATGGAGTCACTGGTGGATGGGGTGGGCCCGCTCCAGTCTGGGGTAGTGGGGACCCACACATCCGAGGCGTCTGAGCAGGCCCGCAGTGCTCAGTTCTTTCAATGTGTGCATTCATAGCTATAAACCTCCCACTTAGAATTGCTTTCATTGTGTTCCAAGATTGTTTCAAAACAATCTTGGAAAAAGAACTGAGTTGGACAGCTCATGATCCCTGATTTCAAAATTTCTACTATACACTTCTAGTAATCAAATCAGTGTGATACTGCCATGAAGACATATAAACTTTCATGGTTTGGATCCTAAATGCCTCCCAGAAGCCCACATATTAAGGGCTTATTCTGTAGCTTATGGAGCTTTTTGGAGATGGTGGAAACTGCAAGAAGTTGGGCTAATTGTAAGGAATTTAAATAATTGAAGCTGTGCCTTTGCTGTGGATATTGGGACCCTGGACCCCCTCTGTGCCTTTATTTTGCTTCCAGGTTGCTATGAAGTGAGCAGCTTTGACCTACCACATTCTCCCACCATGATGTTCTGCCTTGCCCCAGGATCCAAAGCAACAGAACCAACCAAACATGACTAAACATTTTGAAACCATGAATCAAAATATTTCTTCCTTATATGTTTACTGTCACAGGCATATTGCCACAATGATGGAAAGCTGATTAACTCATAGACCAATGGAATAGAGTAGCAATCCCAGAAATAAACCCTTGTGTATATGGGCGTATGATTTTCAACAAAGAACCAAGACCATTAAATGGTGAATGGGCATATTCAACAAATGGTACCAGGAAAACCGGATATTCACGTGAAAAAGAATGAAGTTGGACCCTTAACCTACTCCATATACAAAAATTAGTTCAAAATGTCTCAAAGATGCAAATCTAAGAGATAAAATTTTATAATTGCTACATGAGAACACAGTGGAAAATCTTCATGACATTGGATTTAGTGATTATTTCATGGACAGGATAGAAAAACAGGCAACTAATGAAAAAGATAAATCAGACATTATAAAAATAACCCTTTTTGCGGGGGGGGGGTGCTGGTGATTGAACCCAGGGCCTTGCACTTGTTAGGGAAATGCTCTACCACTGAGCTAAATCCCCAACTCCTAAAAATAACTTTTGTGCATTAAACAGACTATAAAAAGAGGAAAAACACACCCTGAAGAATGGGGGGGAACTTTCATATAGATAGATAGATAGGTAGATAGAGATATATAGATATAGATATCTCATGATATCTTAATATGCTTGTGCTTCTATAACAGAATACCTTAAATAGGGCACTTTATAAGTGATAGAAATTTATTTGTAATAGTTCTAATGGTTGAAATGTCCAAACCCTAAATTCTAGCAGATTTGTTGTCTCATGAGGGATGATTTCTTAATAATGCTTTCTTGCTGTATCCTTACATGATGGAGAAGCAAATAAGCACCCCTGGGCTTCTTTGATAAGGGTGCTAATCCTATTCGTGTGGGCTCTGCCCCATGACTTAATCACCTCCCAAAGGTTTCTGGTTAAGAAACAGCAGCTGTTGTTACTTTCTCATTGCTGAGATAAAATACCCAGCACACACAAATTAAAGGAGCAGAGTTTATTTCTGCTCACAGTTAGTAGATGTTTCAGTCCATAGTCAGCTGGTTCCAAGCCAGGATGGCATAGCAGAGGAACACTGCAGAGGAGAAACAGTTCATGGCATAGCAGGCAGAAGGCACCAAAGCAGAAAGCCTCCCTTTTCATCCAGGCTAGAAGCCTTCTGGGTGGTGCCACCCACACCCAGTTTGGGGCTTCACATTACCCACATCCAGAACTATGGTAAATGAATTAGCAGACTAATGCAGTACCATACACCCTTACTCTACATTAACACAACCTAGATCCAGCCACTCTCCAAAAAGCTCCACCTTCAACCACTTGAGAGTTTGGGTGGATGTCTAGATACAAACCATAACTACATACAAACAGCACAAGTCTCTAGCTGATATAATCGTGAAAGACTAATAATTATTTTTCACCATCAGGTCTTGAATACTGCTAGGCTGCTTGTCTATTCAAAGAAACCTTCATGAATATTTTTATTGTTTATTACCATGTTGGGGGCTCCTGAAAAATCACCTAGGCACACAGGTGAGAAAATCAGCCTTCAGAGATGTTACATGATTAAATGGACTAGGAAAAAAATAAGCCCTTCTACTTTATGATTCTGAAGTCTCTCTACAATCATGTGAACTGTACATTATACAAAATATTTTTTGGGGGGTAGGGTGGCAGTGACACCAAAGGTTGTAGTAAACAGGCACAAAGCAGAGACTCAGACTGTCTTCATACTTGTTACCATTACCAGGTACAGAGAATAACACATAGTAGGCAGCCACCTGGTAAAACATAGTAGAAAGGAAGGATGGATGGATGCATGGGTAGATGTATGGATGGGTGGATGAGAAAGTTAAATGAAGAGACCAAAGGATGGAAAGATGGATACTTTACATTTCCCTGACAATATGATTCAGTATTTTCAGTCTATTGGTAGTTTCATCCACACTTGCTCTGTATATTTCCATATCCCTACCCAGTATCACATTGTACTGACCATATGGAATAGTCCAAATGTGTTCATATGACTCTAAATGATCTCTGTAATATATACTGCAGCCCTCACATCACACAAGGCTGTCTCAGAACTTTGCTTGTATGAGTTCCCTCTGTATATTCTGCCCAACACAGAGTACATGACACATTTGTGGGTACACAGATGTGAACAGTGACAGATGCTGACAAAAGAAGTTCAAGTCAGCATATGCTTACTGTCTTAGTCTATTTTGTGCTGCTATAATAGAATATCAGAATAACAGACTACATATTTTATAACAGACACTTATTTCTCCTTGCACTGGAGGCTCAGAAGTCCAAGGAGAAGGGTTGGTATTTGGTAAAGGCCATTTTCCTGGATCACCCCATGGAATAAGTCAGAAGAAGGGTGAAAGAGAGAGAGAGAGAGAATAGCACTGACTGAGAAAATATTCATATAGCACAGAATCTTCATCGACAACGAAAGTACAACTATCACAAGAATTTTAAAATATTTTGTTCTAAGCCCTTGCTCTGTCATGTCTGGTACCCAAAAGAGACTTTATTCTACTATTACTGCAGAAATAGCTTCAGATAAATTAGACCCAAAGGTTTCAGAAATAGGTAGCTTTTATTTTTGTACAAAATCTACTACACAATAACAGAGAATGTCTACTCTTATTTCATAGGGTAGCATTCATTGTTACTCCAAATAGGCTCGGAAGAGGAGGGTACACCTCCTCTTGTAAAGAGGTCATTATTGCTATATGAACTCAAGGTTTGTATGCCATCATAAACTTCAGGTTTCTGTGTATGCATATTCTGCATTAACCAGGTATAACATTCTTTGGAACAATGCCTGCATGTTGACCAGATCCACTTGAGATATCACTATATTCTAAAACTGGATAGAAATAGTCATACAGAATAAAAATTAATCACCTAAATTTCTGGTGTGAACATTTAAAGTTGTGTTTAAGACAAAAAAGGGTTCTTGAAGTTTCTGCAAAAGCAGATTACAGAGACAGGCAGGAAGTTTATGAGTATACAACTTTGATGATGTGCCCTTCAATACAGACTATCAAGGTGTAACTTAGCATTGAAATTTGAAACAAGAGAGGCAGTGTTATCTAACAAATAAGCCCAAGGGCCAGAAGTAACAAATGAAAAATTAAGGAATTGGGCTTTACCTCTAACAAAGGAGTGTATGGAATGCCAGGCTTCTCCCATTATTAAGGACACCATCCTTTCCCATTCGGTGAAACCTAATCCTCTCTTCTTACTCCCCATACAATCAGTCAGCAGACAATTTCTGTACATGCTAACTCAGCACCTTCCCTTATCTCTTTAATATCCTGCCACTTAGACTCTAAGGCTCTAGTGTCTCGCTGCCTAATCAATCTCTTTTCTACACTTTGGACAAATAATCTCTATACTCATCGAGATGTAACTCACAGCCCTCAGTAAGATAAGCGAAGAGAACTCAGGCCATGTACAACCTAACAAATATCAATTGCTCTTGTCAATCTGAATTATTTTCAATTGGCAGATATTTCCATATTTCATGAGCCTTTACATCTACTATTTCTTCTACTATGATAAAATAGGATGGAATATCTGACAAGATACATTTTCTTTCCTGGAGGATACTCCTTGTGGAGTGAAAGCTAAAACTCTAAGACCCAAACCAGAGAAGGTGATAGAAATGATCAAGGTAAGTAACACAAGGGTTGGACTTCTCATTCCAGAAAGATAGACTAGGCATATTTTATCCTCTTCTTCCCACTAAATACAACTGAAAACATATAGAATGTATAAAACAAAAGAACATTCATGAAGGGTGAGCAGAGGACCCTCCCCTCCACCTTTTTCTTGGCAATATGCCAAAAAAAAAAGTAGAAATCTGGGACTTTCGTTCCTACTGAATTTTGGAAGGGCCCCACTGCTGTGTCAATTGGGATCACATGAGGAATCTGGACTTCCACATTCACCTGGGAACAATGAGGCACCCTGTCCTCTCCTCACTGTTATGTATCCAAAGAGACCTGGGGAAAAGTTGACATTTTCATCCCCTTCCAGTGGCAATAGTAAAGTGACAGCCCCTCTGCCCATGTGAAGAACATGTGAGAAGCAGTAAAGACACAGCCAAGGAGGTATAAATGAACACATAGTGGAGAGCTGTAAATCTCACCTTCCCATCCAGAAATCCAAAGATCAAACCACTCAGGTGTCAACAGAGGCAGAGTGGTGAATCTGGACTATCTAAAATTACTCATCATATCAAGAAACAGTAGCATTTCAAATTGGATGAAGAAAGACACTCAATAATTGATGCCAACATTGACATAACAGGGATGTGAGAACTATCAGAGATTTGTTAAACAGTCATCATAAAAAATCCAATGGCTACAAACAAACTTGCAACAAATGGCAACTTAATAAATCTTCAGATTCAAGAAGCTGTGAAAACATGAAACTGGAAAAAGAGAAAATACATACCAATACATATCCAAGTTGAACTTCTGGAAACGAAAGAGAAGAGAAAGGCCTTGAATGCAGTGAGAGAGAAATAACACCTGTATGATTAGAGGCTACACAATTTGAATGACATGGATTTCTCAAGAGAAACTATGGAGACAAGAATGAAGTAACAGTATGTCTCTCAGGTGTTAAATCAAAACTGTCAACCCAGAATCCTATATCCAGCTAAAATATCCATAATGAATGTAGGTAGAAGCAAAAGCTAAAATATCCATAATGAATGTAGGTAGAAGCAAAAGCTAAAATATCCATAATGAATGTAGGTAGAAGCAAAACATTCTCAGATGAAGGAAAATTCAGAAGTTGCATCAGCCTACTTACTCTAAAAGAATAGCTAAGAAAGATCTCCAAATCGAAAAGTAAAAATAAAGGAAGGAAACTTGGAATATCAGGAAGAAAAAAGAAAAGTGGATAGAGCCAAAGTAGGTAAATGTAATAGACTCTTCTTTCCCTCTTTAGTTTTCTAAATTGCTTTTGATGGATGAGGCAAAAATTACAACATTGTCTGAGTTGGTTCTAAATTTATATAGAGAAACTATTGAAGATAAAGTATATAAACAAGGAAAGTAAAAGGGACATCAATGGAGGTAAGGTGTATATTTTTCTTTAAGAGGCAAATATAATGATAATACCACCAGCAGTCTGTGATAAATTATGTGTATATAATGTAATATCTAGAACAGCCATTTAAAAAGCTATAAAAAGATATAGTCAAAAAAACCTATAGACTACACTATTCAAAAAAAATGGTGAAAAAAGCCAGACACAGGACATATACTTCATGATTCTATTTATATGAAGTGTCTAAATTAGTCAAATTCATAGAAGCAGAAAGTAGAATAGTGGTTGCTAGGGGTGAGAGTAGGAAATTGGGATGTCATTGTTCAATGGGTATAAAGTTTCATTTATATAAGATGAATAAGTTCTAGGAATCTACTGTACAGCAGTGTTTATAGTTAGCAATACTATATTATATACTTAAATTTTGCTAAAAGATACATCTTTTCTTGAGTATTTTTGTCAGAAAATTAATAATAACAAATAGATAAATAGATGTAGATGAAAAGAGGAAACTTTTGGAGGTGTTGGATATATTTATGGCAGAGTGTGGTGGTGGTTTATTTGTTATGTAAGATGTAACTGTTTTAAGAAAATAGGGATTGCTACCACCCTCTACTCTAGGTGCAACTTCCCGTGAATCTATAATTATTTCAAAATAAAATGTTTTTTATACATCATTTACAATAGTATAAAATATAGACAAATTAGGAAGGAATTTTTAAAAACGTGTGTAAGGCTTATATACTAAAGCTTCTAAAATATTGCTGAGAAGTTAAGAACAAATACATGGTGACATATATCAAGTTCATAGATCAAAAGACTTTGCAAACCTCTCCTTGGTGGTTCAGGTCACCTCCATTTTACCATCAAACACATTATCTTCATTCTCTTGAATCTATGTGGACCGCTCAGCTCCAGACTGAACTTTTCAAAGCACAAGTGTAACAAATTCTATCAGCCCAAAATACTTTTGCTTGATCTTTTTGACTTATCTCAGGCAGCTGGAATGAGCAAATACTAAAATTATTGAAGGATAAAATCCCAGAGAAATTGGGGAAAGATAATAGTAATATTTGAACAAAAGGAGTTCAAAGAAAACTCTGTCAAGAACAGATGACCAATGAATGTAGAAAACTCTACGTCTTCTAACCCCAAATATGCCCAGTACTTAGCCATTTCACTGGTTCATGCAATGAGGTTTCCAATTATATAGTAAATTTCCATAAAAAATATTTGCAAATTCCTATAGTTTATATTCAGAAGATGAGAGTTTCCATAATGAGGAAATGCCAAATATATTAACTCACTCCCCATTGTGATCTTTGTATACAGTCACCAATGTATGAATCATTGGACTACAAGCCCCTGGAGGACAGAAAAATGATCATCTCACCTTTATATCACCTTATAGAGCTCCAGACATCATCACCTTGCACAAAATGCCTCATATGCTTATGTATGTAATTTTACTCATAAAATTTTCACTCAGAACTCTGCAGTTCAGTGCACAGTCTATTTTGCACAAAAATAAGGGATTGGAACACGGTGGGTTCAGAGGTACCCTCCTTCAGTAGGAGAAGGCTCAAGAGGGAAAGAGTCTCATCATTACTCTGTACTTCCTAGAACCATTGGCCTCTTATCCAAATCCAGAGAGAAAAGTAAAAAACCACAGACCTGATTGGGAACAAATCCACAGACACTCTGCATAAGAGTGCAAGTACAAAAAAAAGATGCTGTTAAAGAATCAGTGTTTATTCAGTACTTGGCCATGATGCACTCTTGTAAGCATACACAAGTGGGTCTAGTAACTCATGGACTGAGAGTAAAAGAGGACAAAAGATAGAAGCTCTCACATACCCCCAAATTCATATTACATGATAGTATTAATTTACTCTCATCTTTGGGAGAAAGAGCAGAAATACCACTTAAGTCTGGAATGCAGGTGATAGGCTGCACTTCATCTGTTAGTTTAAAGCACTTTCTTGAAAGTTGGCAGAAGTCTGAAATGCAGGTGATAGGCTGCAGTTCATCTGTTAATTTAAAGCACTGTCCTAAAGATTAGTGAATATTGAATCATCCAATAATGTAGTCAGTAAATAAAATTAATCTACATCATTTTGTGTTCATAGTTTATTGACAGTCTCATGAGGGAGAAGAAGAAATAGGTTAAGAATGTGGAAGTTCTGGGTCTTCAGTCATAACATCGACTAATAATTTAAAAACCTTTCTTGACCCAGCACTCCATGTTTACTTGAGTCTACACTCAGCTCACATGGTCCTGCACCATTTATAGACCAGAGACGCTGCCTGATCCCTATCACCAGTTCTGGCCAACCTAGATTTCCATGAGAAGCTCCAATCTTAAGTAAGCCTCTGCCTGATGAGCCAGAACTCCATGGGTGCCCATTCAGCACCACGTGCACTGGGTGCAGTGGAGTCTTCACTCTGTACATCATCAGAGATCAAACGGAGTCCCTATCCGGTGCATTAGTTGGGTCCTCTATCTGGTTGACAGCAAGGGCTAATGGGCGGCTGATTTGTCTTGTGCTCTGGATGCTTGTGAGACACCACTTAGCACCTTGTACCTTTACTGGGCCTGCCAGAATCTCCCCACATTAGTCTTGGCTGCATCTGGCTCTACTCTGGGTGCTCTGAGGTGACATGAGCCTCCACCTGGTGTATGGAGCTGGTCTTACAGACACCAGAATACACATAAGGTACCCAGCTTTGGTCCCCAACCAGCAGAAATCCGTGACAGGAGCCTCAGAACAGAAGGTCCCATACTTTACCTAGTCTAATAATCCAAATGAAAAGCTGATACATACAGAAGATTATGGAGAGGGGTCTTCTTGAACTGAATAACCTTCATATAAACTCACAGAGTATAAGGAGGGGCAAAGAGGAATGTGACTTATTAGACTAAAGACTACTGGCCTGGAAGAAAACACTCTTCTGGAAACACTGTACATAGAAACTTTTTCTCTCTTTTTTCTCCTTCATCTCCATTTGTTTAACTCATTTTATGTTTGCTTGTTTGCTCATCTATTGGTATGCTTTGATTTTTTTTTCTTTTGGTGGAGGTTGGAGTTTTATCGCTCATTTTCTTGTTGCTCACCCCTTTAAAAAATATTATTTTGTTATATTTGTTTGAATAGGTCCTTCTTTCTTGTTTTTTTCTCTTTTAACTTGTTCTCTTAGTACTTTTTCTTATTTTCTTTTCCTCTAATTTAATCTCCACTCCCTATTATTTATCCTTTCTCTAGTTGGGTTTTGCTCTTACTGTTATCTAATACTACTAATTTCCATTTACTACTTAATAGGATATTTTATGTCAATATTACCACATTCTTCACATTTTCCATTGCTTAATTTTTCATAATCTATTTCTTTCTTCCTTTTTTCATGGTTTCATACCCATACCTTTTAACCTGATGAATCTGTAGGTAGTTAACTATATCTTACAACAGCTAAATACTGCACTATGGTGAAAGGAAGTAAAATTGCCCTTTTGAGTGGATATTTGCTGTATATGATTATATTTTTTGTCTTTGTCTTAGATTTTGTTTCATAACTATAGATCTTTTACCTATGGTTGAAGATGGCAAAGTGTTAGTTATTATAGTTTGTCATTATCCAGTTTGTATTTGATGCTATAGTTATTGCTGATTGTACTACTTTAGCCAAGGTGACATAGTTGTTGTAATCAATTGGTTTTCTTTGTATGCCAATACGTAGATTGTCTGAGGGGTCATAAACAATACTACAGTGCAGTAACAAAGAACTGGGTGTTTTGTCAAAGAGTCTACAACCTTTCATTCGTAATAGAGGTGGTATGATCCTGGGAGAGACTCCAAGGCCAAAAGCTAGCTATGCCTAGAAGACAGCTCTGAAAAACAGTCATTACATAGAGGTCCCCATATTAGTAATAAAATTACTCGCTAGAAGAAATTTTCAAGCATCAACACAAAAAACAAACAAACAAACAAAAAGAAAATGAGAAAACATGGAAATAAAATGCACCCAAAACCCCTCAACACCTCCAAAGCAAATCTAGGGGGCATCGAGGGAGAAAAAAATCAAAAGCCACACAGCTGAAATTTCTGAAATAGTAGCACTGGAAGTAACAAAGCAGATGAATAAGACTCTTGATGAATTCTAGACAGATATAATTACACTGGCAATTAAAGAGATGATGATCTAAATGAAGAAAATAGTGAACCTAGAGTAGTTACAGATAAAAAGAAAATAGAAGAGCTGAAGAGAGACATGGAAACCATGAATGCCTGTCTTAGTTACTTTTCTCATTGCTGAGATGAAATACCTGATACCCAAAGTTAAAGGAGGAAAGGTATATTATAGCTTAGTTTGTAGAGATTTCAATTCATAGTTGAGTGGGCTCATGGCAGAAGGGCATGGCAAAGGGGCATCACAGAAAAAAAATAGTTCATGGTGGGCAGAGGGCAGCAAAGCAGAAGGTAGCAAGCAGGGAAGTAGTGAAACAGCAAGTGACAAGTAGCAACAGCAGTCCCCTTTCTGTCCCTTATATTGTATTCAGGTTACACACCTTTAGGGCAGGTAGCACTCACACCCAGGGTGGGCCTTCCTGTTATCCACTCTCAGAACTATGCATAACCAATCAATAGACTAATTTCATAATCACAAACCATTAATCTCATCAAGATACATTTAGATACAGCCACCTCTGAAAAAGCCCCACTTATGACCACATCAGGCTTTAGGGGGGACATCTAGACACAAGCCATATAACAATGCCCAACATATAAAAGAACATGACTCCATAAGACAGTACCAGAAAGAAATCCAGGTGATTAAAAATTCTACTTGAAGTGGGGCTGGAGAGCTAGCTCAGTGGTTAGAGTCCTTGCCTAGCAAGCTCAAGGCCCTGAGTTCGATCCCCAGCACCAAAAAAAAAAATTCTACTTAAAGTATATACAGCAGAGTCAACCAATGTGAAGATAAAATATCAGACCTAGAAGACAGAGTTGTATTTGGTGATCATCAAATGAGAGATTTCTTTAAAAGAGCAAGATACCATGTAAATCAATCCAATAACTGCTAGACAGTGCAAAGACTAATATAAGATTAGTTAGAATCTATGAAAACTCAGAAGGTAGCACAAAGGGCACAAAAAAACCTTTTCACAGAAGTAATAGCAGAAAACTTTCAAAGCAGGGAAAAAGAATTTGACATAGAGATAATTGAGATGTATAGAAATCCATATAGCCATGATCTGGAAAAAAAACTACACCAAAGCATATAATAGTCAATATTGCAGAAATTCAATACAAGAACAGAATCTTAAAATCTGTTAGAGAAAAGAAATAAATCACCTATAAAGTAAAACTCATCAGAATCACAGCAGACTTTATACCCCAAACCCTAAAGTCAAGAGAAGCTTGGAGTGAAGTAGTTCAAGCCCTCAAAGAAAAAACTCCAAGCCAGATTGATGTACCCTGCACAATTATCTTTTAAAATTGATGGAGAAATAGCATGCTTCCATGGTAAAGAATACCTGAAAAAAATTCATGACCATCAAACCAGCCCTTCCAAAAGTTCTGAAGGATATTCTAGAAAAAGACAATGAAGACAAGGATTTCAAGAATGCCAACAGAATGAACCTACCAGATAAAACAATCAATTAAACAGAAGGTAAAGAAAGGGAACTAGTGACAGGAAAATAATATGACAAGGGTAAGTCGATAACTATCAGTTATTGCCACCGATGTGAATGGTCTCAATTCACCAATCAAAAGAAATAGATCGGTAAGATGGATCAAGAAACAAGATCCAACTATTTATGCTGTATGCAAGAAACACATTTAACCCGCCCCCAAAATTCATAGACCGAAAGTCAAAGGATGGAAAACTATACTCCACATGACAGGAACCTCGAAAAAAGCATTGGTAGCTGTTTTATTTGCAGACAATGTGCAAGAGTGAATAGACAAGTCAAAGAACATCACTACATATTTGTTAAAGGAACAATTCAACAGGAAGAAATAACAATCATAAATATATATGCACCAAATACCTGCACACCCAACTACATAAAACAAACACTAATGGATAAGTAAAATCAGATAAGCCCTAGTAAAATTGTAATGAGGGACATCACACTCCACTCTCACAAACCAGACAGATGAACCAGACAACCAGATCAACCAAAAAAATCAACAAAGAAATATCATAGTTGAACCAAACCTTTGAAGAAATGGACTTAATGAATATCTACAGAGTTCCACTCCACAACAACAGAATACATATTCTTCTCAATAGTACATGGGTCTTTCTCTAAAATAGACCACATTCTCATTCTGAAAACATGTGTAAGCAAATGCAAAGGAACTGAAATCATCCCATGCCCATTATCAGATGATATTGCAATGGAATTGGAAAACAATAGCAAAAGAAACCACAAAAATTACATAGACATATGGAAATTAAATAACACCATCTTGAATAATCCATGGATCACAGTGAAATTAAAGAATAAGTTAAACAGTTTCTGAAATTAAACAATAATATTAATATGACATATGGGAAGCTGTGGGATGCAATAAAAAGAGTCCTAAGAGGGAAGTTTATAGCAGTGAATTTCCATGTCAGAAAAACAGAGTGAGCTCAAATAAATAGCCTAATGATGAACCTCAAGGTTCCACAGAAAGAAGAGTAAGCCAAACCCAAACCTAGTACAAGAAAGAAAATTATAAAGATCGAACAGAAATTAATGTAATTGAGACTAAAAAATCAATCCAAAGATTCAATGAATCAAAGAGTTGTTTCTTTGAAAGATTAAATAAAATAGACAAACCCTTAGCCAATCTTATCAAAAAAGGAAACAAAATACCTACATCCATGCAATTAGAAATGAAAGGGGCAAAATCACAATAGATCATGCAGAAATACGGAAGATCATCAATACCTACTTGAGAATCTATATTCTAATAAAATGAAAAATTCAGAAGAGGGCTGGGGATTTAGCTCAGTGATTAGAGTGCTTGCCTTGCAAGCACAAGGCCCTGAGTTCGATTCCCAGCACCACAAAAAAAAAAAATTCAGAAGAAATGGATAAATTCCTAGGTACATATGAATTACCAAAATTGAATGTAGAAGATATAAAAAATTTGAATAATCCAATATCAGCCTATGAAATTGAAGAAGTAATAAAAAAATCAAAGAAAAGCCCAGGTCCTGATGGATTCAATGCCAAATGCAACAAGAACTTTAGAGAAGATCAAATGCCACTACTCTTCAAACTCTTTAATGAAACTGAAAGGCAAGCAATACTCTCAAAGTGATTCCTGGAAGTAAGCTTACCCTGATTCTAAAACAGGAAAAGGACACAAGATAAAGAGAACTACAGGCCAATTTCTTTAAAGAACATAGATGTAAAAATCCTCAATAAGATACAGGCAGTGAATTGCAACAAATCATCAAAAAAGATTATATACCATAACCAAGTAGGGTTCATCCCAGGGATGCAGGGATTGTTCAACATATGCAAATCACTAAATATAACATACCATATTAACAGAACCAAGGTCAAAACACGCATCATCATCTCAATAGATTCAGAAAAAGCATTTGATAAAGTCCAACAATGATTCATAATAAAAAGTCTAAAAATTGGATTTCAAGGTGTTTTTTTCAGTCTGATAAAAACTATCTATGACAAACCAATAACCAACGTCATGCTAAGTGGACAAAAATGAAACACTTTCCCTCTAAAATCAGGAACAAGACAAGAATGCCCACTATTACCACTCCTATTCATTATAGTTCTGGAAACACCAGCTAGATGTATTAGTTAATTTTCTAGAGTTGATAGTTTGCAAGAGAGCAGATTTAATACAGGGTATTTGCAAATTACAACATTCACACACACAAACCAAATGCAGGAAGAGTGCAGAACATCTGTCTATGCACTGGAGACCTGAAAGATCCAATCAAGGGCTGGGAGCCCATGGCAATATCTCCTGTACATCCGTGTCTGTACTAAAAGGCTGAAGCAATCTATACCAGAACCAGGATATGATGCTTACAGCAGAGATGAATACTAGGGCTCCCTTGAAGTGAACAGCAGCCATCCTTGATGACACCAAAGCACTGAACTCCTTCTGTGACAAGAAGAGCTTAGTTCCCTTTGGGAGAACCAACTGCAACAGAACTTCTCCTGGGAAATAGCTGATGCCTGTCTTTTGCTCTCATTCTCTTTTATGTTGTGTTGGCAATAATTTTCATGTGGATCTTCTACACCCAGAACCACACCAATTCAGTTCACCTGGACATTCCTGCACGTGTTGACCACAATAAGTCCACCACACCAGAGCAACTGGAGAAGAGAAGAAAATAAAAGGAATAAGGATAGGAACGGAAGAGATTAAAGTATCATTATGACATGATACTCTACATAGAAGACCCCCAAAACTCCACCAAAAGACCCCTTGATTTAATAACCAAGTTCAGTAGTGTAGTGAATAAAAAATCAACACTCAAACAACAATACCATTACTGTACACAAATAAAAAATTCACTGAAAGAGAAATTAGGAAACACCTTTCACAGTAGCATCAAGAAAAATGAAATACCCAGAAATCAGTCTAAGAAAGGAAGTAAAAGAACTTTACATTGAAAACTACAGTACTCTTAAAAATGAGATAGAAGACAATATCACAAAAATGGAAAGATATCCCCTGTTCTTGGGTAGGAAGAACCAGTACAGTAAAAACTGCCATACTTCCAAAACTGTCACACAGATTTAAGATAATCCTGATCAAAATACCGATAGCATACCTCAAAGAATTAGAGAAAATAATCCTAAAATTCATCAAGAACAAGAAGAAAACTAAAAAGAGCAAAAGCAATTCTAGGCCACAAAAGCAAGGCAGGAATTGTCGCAATCCCCAATTTGAAATTATACTACAAAGCTACTATGATAAAAACAGCATGATATTGGCACGTGCGCACACACACACACACACACACACACACACACACACAAAACAAACAGACCTGAGGATCAATGGAATGGTATAGAAGATGCAGAAACAACTCCAAACACACTCAGCTACCTTATCTTATCTTTGACAAAGGCACCACACACCTTCACTGGAAGAAAGAAAACATCCCTAATAAATAGTGCCGGATAAACTGGCTCTCCTTATTTTGAAGGTTAAATCTAGACCCACATCTCCCACCACACACTAAATTAAAATATAAATGATTGAATATCTAAATGTTAAAGGAGAAACAATCTGCTGGATGATAGAAGAGGTAAAACTCTTGAAGACATAGGTAAAGGAAAAGACTTTATGAACAAAACTCCAATCTCACAGGAAATATTACAAAGAATCAACAACTAGTACCTCATCATATTAAAAAGCTTTTGGACAGCAACAGAAACTACCAACAGAGTGAAGAGGCAACCCACAGATTGGGAAAAATATTTATCAGTTATTTCTAAAACAGTGGACTAATATCTAGAATATATAAAGAACTAAAAAAAAATCAGATTCCCCCCAAATTTAAAGAATCAATAAAAAAATGAACATCTGGAATGAATAAACATTTCTCAAGTGAAGAAAGACAAACAGTAAATAAAAATACAGAAAAAAAGTTCAACATCACTGGTTATTTGAGAAATGCAAATGAAAACAACACTGAGATTCCATCTCACTCCAGAAAGAATGGCTATTATCAAGAAATCAACCAAAAACAAATGCTGGCCTTGCTGTGGGGAAAAAGGAACACTTTTCCACTGTTGATCAGAGTGTAAAGTGGTACAACCAATATGGAAATCAGTATGGACATTCCTCAAAAAACTAGAACTATAGTCTCCATTTGACCCAGCTATTCTACTTCTTTGTATCTTCTCAAAAGAGTTAAAAGCATCATACCACAGAGCTATATGTACATCCATGTTTATAGCAGCACAATTTGTAATAGCTGAATCTTGGAAACAGCCCAGATGCCTACCAGTGGATGAATGAATAAAAAATGTGTTTCTATACGATGGAATACTGCTATGTCATAAAGATGGATAAATGAGACATTTTTAGGTAAATGGATGCACCTTGAGACCATAATTTTAAGTGAAATAAATTGGATACACACGTTTAAATATTACATTGTTTCTCTTGTGTGAGAAAATGAAAGGGGAAATAAAGATCAAAATGGATGACAGATATCGGAAAGTAGGAAGAAAATGTTCAAATAGGAAGGAGAATGGAGGAGTAGAGGAGGAAGGGAAGGAAGGGAAAAGGGAAAAAAGAGAATAGAAGAAAAAATGGAAACAAAGTTTTGTAAATAAAGAGCAGAAATAGGGTTGAAGGAAGGGGATGGGAGTTGGGGAAAAAAGAAGAATCAAGATATGTTATGTACAGGTTCAAAATCCCTATGATGAATGTGATCATTACATATATCAAAAGTGTACTAATAAAATTAATTTACAAAAAAAACCCATGTATTTTACATCAGGCTAATAGGAAAAATGCCTTGAGGGCAACTCAGGAAATGGCCAGACTCAATGCATATCAATCTCAAGGCTGTACAAGGATAAACTACTTTGAAAGAGTTTTGTTTGGGAAAAATGCCCCAGGGCACACTCTTCTTTCAGAGTTGCCCTGAGTTTAGCCTTCCAGGTACTCACAGACTTCTGCAGCTGTGGTCCAAGTGGGCCAGGCTCAAGCTGGCAGTAGACCTTAACATCATATAATGCTGTTTTTTTAGGCATGTAGAATACAGGAGCTATGGGGTCATGGAGGCTTCCACACAGATTTCAAGAGACGGTCTGGGTAGCCAGGTGAAAAATGTGTTACAGGGTGAGTCCCTCCCCAGAGCTTTTGAGAGTTCAACATGTGAAGCTGTGAGAGTGAAGCTAAATGTGCTATGGAAACTGCAGGAAGTTAGAGATGCCAGGAATATGAAACATTTCCTGAGGAAAACAACAGACTGAGCAGAGACAGGCCAAGTAAGCTGAAACTGATGTTAGAGATTAGGCTGCATAAGCCCTTGGGAGCACACATCTCATCACAACCTTCTCTGAGTGTTGGACATCAAGTTGTAGGATTTAATGTTTGCCCAGCTGGGTGTCAGTCTTGCTTTGATCAAATTTCTTTCTATTCCCCTAGTCCTCCCTTTTGTAATGGGAATGCTTACCCTGGTTCATTGTATGTTAGAAGTATTTCATTTTCTTTTTCATTTTTACAGGGGCTCACACCTAAGAGTTGCCTTGGGTCTGAGAGAAAACTTTTGACACGGACTTTTCAGTATTACTGAAACTGTTAAGCTTTTGGTGACTCTTAGATATAAATTAAATAGACTTTGAACAATGAGATGGACATAAGCCTTTTGGGGCTGGGGAAAATGTCATGGTTTAATTCTAGAATGTCCCCCAAAGGTCTCTTGGGTTTAGAGGTGAGATCTGGTCAGATGAGACAGGTGTGAGCTGAGAGGATATATTTTCGCCTACAGGTGTTCCCTTTGATTCTCTGTTTCCTGGCTGCTTGTCCGTTGAGCAACTTTCCACTGCCATGCAATTTCAGCATGCCATTTCTGCTTTGGAGTCAGCCAGCTGTGCACTCGACCCTCTGAAATCATAAAGTAAATAAACCTCTACTCCTTTAAATTTCAGGTGTTGGATATTTTGTTCCAGTGATGGGAAAGTAACAAATAGTTACTGAATGGTACTGCATGGAATGGATGTAACAAAGTTTATCCCTTTTCACATGAAACATCGTTTGGATTGTTCCCAGTCTTTGCTGATCATGAATAAAGCTGCTATAGACATACACACAGTTTTTTGTAAAAACTTAAATTTTCATTTTTCCTAACTAGAATATCTAGGAATGGGACTTGTGCATCATTTGAAAAGTATATACCCTTTTCTTTTTCTTTTCTTTCTTTCTTTCTTTCTTTCTTTCTTTCTTTCTTTCTTTCTTTCTTTCTTTCTTTCTTTCTTTCTTTCTTTCTTTCTCTCTTTCTTTTTGTAGTACTGGAAATTGAACCCATTAAAAGAAAAATCTAAATTACCACTTTGAATTTCCCTCAACAATGTATAATAGCTTCAGTTTCTCTGCATTCTTGCATTGATATTATCAGTTTATTTTAATTTTAGCTACTGTAATACATGTAGTGTAGCTAGCATTTTCCTAAATGGATAATATTGTTGAACATCTTTTCATGCACACGTTTGCCATTGACAGATCCCATTCGGTGAAGTGTCTAGTTGTGTCATTTACCCACTTTCTAATTCAATTGCTTCTTTTTTAATGTTATGTTTGGGAGTGATTTCTGCATCTCAGATAGAAGATCTTTGTCATAATTTGCAAAACATTTATCATTTCTTTGTCATGAAGACATTAAAAATCCTTTCTTCTGGGTTTTTTTTGGTAAATGTACAGTATATTCTCATTTTTAGTCACTCTGCTGTGCAATATAACACTAAAACTTATCTCATTTAATTATTACTTAATATCCATAGACCAACCTCTCCCCATCCCTTTCTCCCCGATTCCAGGTCATGCCGTTTTTCCCCTTCTTTTTTTTCTAAAAGTTTTATAATTTTATGTCCTGCATTTATATCTGTAATAAACTCTGATTCATTTTATAAGGTATGAGGTTTGGGACAAGGTTCATTATTTTGCTGAGAGATATCCAGTTTTTCCAATATGATTTGTTGAAAAATTGATCCTTTCTCTGATGAATTGTCTTTTCATCTTTGTCAAAAATCAATTAATCACAAGTATAGTCTCCTTCTTGATTCTTCTATTCCATTGCTCTGTGTGTCTATTCTCCAATAACATGCAATCTTAAATAAGTAAGTCTTAAATTGAAGTGCTGTGGTTTTTCCAACTTTACCCTATTTCCCCCCAAATTTTCTGGTTATTCTAGTTTGTTTGCCTCTCATTAAAAGCTTTAGAAACAGCTTTTAACATTGACAAAGAATCCTACTGGAATTTTGATAGCAGTTTTGTTAAATCTGTATATACGTTTGTACAGAATTGACATTTTAACTATATTTTGTCTTTTGATCTATGAAGGTTATCTTAGTTACTTTTCTCTCACTGCTGAAACAAAATACTCAAGAGGAAATGTTTATCCAGCTCACACTTTGTAGAGGTTTCGGTTCATAGTTGGCTGGCTCCAAGGCCGGTGGCATGGGCAAAAGGGCATCACAGTGGAGAAATAGTCCATGGCAATCAGGCAGATGAAAGCACATTAGCCCTCTTTCTGTTCCTTATATTTTATGCAAACTACCCACCCTAGGCCACTTGTATTACAGACTTAACCCTAGCCAGAACTATGCCAAACTAATCAGTTGATTGATTTAGTAATCATACACACTTTAGTATATGTGCTGCAGAAGCGAGCACAGTAATCATACACACTTGATCCCAGCACCACACACTCTAGATCCAGCCACCTCTGAAAAGCCCCCACCTCAGGACTGCACGACGCTTTGGGGGAGGGGGATTTGGACACAAGCCCTAACAAACGTGTTTAGGTATTTTTTTCACCAACATGTAATAGTATTGAGTATTAAATTTCTATACATGTTTTACTAGATTTACATGTGAGATTGTGGTTTCTTATGATTTTAATTTCTGTTTCCAATTGTTTATTGCTAATGTATGGAAATAGAGTTGATTGACAGCTTGTATCTGACCCTGTTAGACCAGACCAGCCTTTGTATTTTCCCGTCTAAGCTTCTCCTTTTCCATGATCTCTAATAACCTTTGTCTACTGCTTATAAACCCCTATGAGGAGACTTCAAGGCCAAAATAATTTGGGGAAACTCCCATTACCAGGTAGTCCTCTTAGCAATCACAACTCTTCTGGTGTACAAATAAACTGGCATCCTATTTATACCTTAGATTCCAGTGTAGAGGGAGAATAACCTGCTGCACCCTAGTGAAAGTAACACTATTTAGTAGTAGGTCACTATTTAGCTGTCCAGTGGGCCCCCTCCAAGTACCAAGGCTATGTTCTTGACTTGAAGCATAACAAGGTCATCCATCACTCAGTGCTTCTGAGACTGGTGGTGTTCTTGATAACGATGGGATACAGAGTACACATAACTTTCCCCAAGAACTCTTGTTTTATGTTTCTGCTGTTTACCTCAGAGTCCTATGAAACACAGCTTAGTAAAATGGGGGTGGGTGACTTTGGTGGTGCTGCAGCCCATAAGTCATCCATGACTCAGTAACTCTTAAACTTATTTGATTATCAAACTGAACTTGGTCTGAGTCATTCTTTGGAATGTTGGTGCTCTCTCAATTCATAGGTCATAGGCAGACCTTTCTTTTACATCTCTCTGGGAAATTCGTGGAACACCATGTAACTTCCCCAACTTGTTCAAAAAGGGAAACATATTCTAGTTAGGCTATTTCTTACTTTATACAACAGCTACCACAAGGGCTTGAATATGATCATTTATAGTTATTCTACCCCAGAAGCCTGCAGATTGGTCCATCGGCCTATCAGTCAATATATGAATCTTCAACACATAGTTCAGGGCATAGTATGAACACACAGACATGGGAGTTGGTCCTAAATAATAGGACTCAAAGTATTTTCTGGAATTGGGCATTAGCTGCAATAGAGGAGCAAGTGGTCCCTGCAAAAAACCAAAAAACCAAAAAAAAAAAACCCAAAAAACTCCATTACAATAACATGAAGTTATTTTTTTCTGTATTCTCCTCCTAAATTATTTATATTAATGGCTCCAGCACCGTATGCTTCCTGTTCATGGAAGATTAAACTCCATCTCCACAAAATCAAAGCACCAATCAAATTTTATAAAACTCCTATCAAATGAATAACCCCCAATTTAGCTCACCATTGATTTTACTGATTCAGACCATCTTTTTTACACTTCCTGATGAACAATATGTGCTTTCTGCATAAAATTCCAAACTCACAGAAAAGCATTCCAAGTTTCCAGGCCACTAGCAGCCCTCTAATAAACACCCATTTACCAAATTTTAATTTTCAGGGTGCAGATTTTTCAGTTCTTGGCACCATATACACATGCTCATCACTCCATCTTAAACATTATCCTTCTCTTTCATGAGTTGGTATTTCCTTTTCATCCTTTAAATTTCACCTCAGATTCAATTTCCTCCAGAATATCTTCACTAAATATATAAGCCCATCAGGTGTGCTGACCTTCCTATGTCGTCCACTGTACCCTGTACAATACAATGATATGTGTAACCTGTGAAATGAAGATAATAACAACACTAAATGATAGGTTTGTGATGAGTGTAAACTGAACAAACCTGTGTAAATCAAGTAGAATAGTTCTTGGCACCATATACATCATTTAGTAAATATTATTTAATATTATTAGAATTAGTAAGTCACTATATATGAAATGTTTTGATTCCCTCTCCTCACAAATCAATGTCCTTAAAATCAGAGGTCCTTACATGTAAATGATAGTATCTAACAGAGTATTATAGGATAAATAAATGAAGCAAACATCTAGATTAGTGAACGCATTCCTCTTCATTGACTACCATATATTCTCAAAATCCGTGTGCCAGTCTTCTCACACCACTATATATCTAGTAAAATAATCTCTGCCCATGCCCTCTAACTTTCTTGGGCATATTGTCTATAACTTACAGAATGATCATCCGTAGTTTTTTCCAGAGTACATTGTCTGTGACCACCTTCTCCATTTGTCTTTAGGCAGAGCATATACTTCTTGCTTAATATTTGTCAGGGCCCAGAGAAAATATACTCAGAGTTCTACAGCCTGACAGAGGAATGTTTGATGGGGCAGGTAGTGATTCAGTAAATGATTGTAGACAATATAGGCTAGAATGAAGAAGCAAACGTCAGTAGAGGGGGAAAAAACACTGTGACCTAATTTATGCTCTTTACAGACCTTGCCACAGAAGTTCTACTCCACACAAAAAAGTGGATTGTGGTCATAGCCTAGAAACTTTACAGACAATGGGAAACACATGAACAAGTTCTCAGGGAAGTGGTGAGAGAAGTCATGAGAAAAATGCAGAACAAGCAGGCTCCTTTACAGTCCTTTAATTATCCCATAATTGGTTAAAGCTGAAGAGAAGTAGGGACTCTTTTTAGTTCCCACATTCTACAGTTGTGAAGCCAGGAGTAGACTCAATGTATCATGTCCCAGAAGTTCCAATTCTCCTTATACTGCTTCTCTATAAGAAGAAAGATGTTAAGATGTATAAAGAATGGAGGCACTGAGAATTAGGTAAATTCGAACATAAGGTAATATGTCCTCAGAGATTCTGCATCTATGTCAGTGGGAAGTTTAGATAAAAGAAAGGCCTGTCCTTAAAATCATAAAGAGAACAACTAAGGTAAATTATGCAAGAAACTCTGGGGTCTAAGAACCTCTCGGTCAGTCTCCCTGCAAATTTGTGTGGTCATTCGTGGGCAGATAAAGTTCACAGCTGATAACTGCTACTTTGTGGCCTGCAACATATACTGTCCTAGAAGACTGAATTGGAGTAGGCTCCCTCCTAAATTCTCAGCACTCAGGCAGGTATAAGACACCTGTCTTCAGACCCATGTATAAAATATCTGTCTTTACCCTAAAGAGTCAAGTGTGTGTTTGCCCACTAGGCTCTCTGCCTGCCATTCAGTATTCATAAAATGTTGCTCTCCATTTTGTCGCCTTGTCACCTCGTCGTACATTACCATGGTCCAGAACTGAATATGGACACCGACATCTAACAAATAGGACACTTGGCTGGAAACAATGTCGAAAGTTTATGAAATAAGGTAAGTTCTACCAGGAAAAGAAAGATTATTGCAAAATACAGTGTGGTTTCTCACAATCCATCCTCCACCAGTACCCTTTCGGTTAATGGCAGCACCATCATTTCAGCACTGACCATGAAACAACGTTGTAACCATTCCACAAGCCAATAAACAAATTATGTGGATCATACTTCTATAATGTCTCAATCCATTCACTGATATTTCTACGATCATGACTTAACTCAAATGGTAAAAAGCAGCCTACTTACATGACACATCCTCATGCCTCTTTTAAACTGTATCACTCTAAGACTGACATTTTAAAAACACAAATATGATTTATCTTTTACTCTCTTGCTCACAACACTTTAACCAGAAGATTAACTCAAAAAAATCTGCTAAAATTGGGCAGAAGATCTGGTTCCCACATACTCTTTCCAGCACAAAAAAACAGTTCCATACCATCTGTGCTCCTTCCAGAATTCTACTAACTCTGCTTCTCAAAATCACATAAGGAACTCTCTGAATGGAAATTATGTTACTCAATTCAACTATTACTCATCATCAGTGTGATTAATGTGGCCTCTCTTCTTTCCTACTATTCTCCTGAGTGCTTTTTGTGGCCTTTGTATAGGTTCTTCCCAATTCTCCCCAGGAAGTGGCACGTAGAAGTTGTATATTCACGCTTCTAAATGGCAGGGATACACCTGGATGGTACCTTGCTGCCTCCAGGTGGGCAAAGCCTAATTCAAGGTGCACTGCAACAATTCTGACACTATAGGTGATATTGCCTAACAAATAATCACAGGAGTCAGAATTATCCAGGAAATACCTGTGATGATTGGTTGGGCATTAACTCTAAGGATAGAATGGAAAGGAAAATTCCAATAAAAGTTACAAATCCTCACGTAGAGTGTTTCCCTCCCTCCTCTGCATCCTGGGTATTTCCTTCATAAATGACCTCAGAGATAGGAAATAAGAATTGGATGAGACGGGACTGCTATGCTAGGTACTGCTAGGAATAAAGGCAGAGCTCTGCTTGGGAGGAGCTTTCAGTCTTCCTGGAGATACAAGACAGAACCTCTTTTATAAACATAGAATGAATACGATCTCTTCCTGGCTCCTTCTTTCTAAATTGGGAAGGAAGTCCTCCATTTCCAACACACACATGGGAAATGCAGTCTTCCATTCCACTCTCTTAGTCTGGCAATGAGGCACAGGCCCCAGACAGATGACAGTTCTGCGCCTTGTATTTGGAAAAGCAAACATGGTAATTTACCTTCTTCCTCTATTTCCTATAATATCCATGACACCAAACTAGAGGGTTGATATTACACCACATAGCTTCGCAAAGGAAACTGTTCATGCACATCCGCATATTTGATGTTCAACACCCCTCATAACACACCTCACTCACAAGTGCTGCCACACAGTGAGGACTGGCTACTGCTGCCACTGGGCTGGGTCTGAGGGGTCTTCAAAATTGAAATAAGGAACTTAAACCACCATTTTGTGGATGCATCAATAAGAGGCCTGGGAAGGGTTTATTGGGCGGAGATCTAGGACATACTCAAGAGTGATGTGTGGGGCACTCAGAAAAATGAAACATTATTTCCTGGAACAGCGAACGTTTATGTTTTTCTTGAAGGGGCGGAAACCTTGGGAAAAGGTACCCCCCTCCCCATAGCAGTACTAGTCCATTCTACAGGTATGGGCACTTTTTGCTTTGAATAGGTAATTTAAACTTTTTTTTGGATTCTCTCAACCTGTTCCTTTACCTTAGGATCATACTCCTGCTCCTTACTTCCTCAATTAAGTCAATTTACGAACTTTAAGTATTCCTGAGGAATTTTGAGTGTAAAAGGCCTGTAGGGAATGAGCCTAAATTTAACCAAAAGCACACTGGTATGGCATTGGCTTGGGTAATTTTGGCTGTGTCCCGGAAGTGGCAGTCTTCTTATAAGTACAATTTTTCTTTAATGATTTTCTTGTTTCATTTCTACATTTTATTTCTTCCATCCTACCTCACTACCACAGTTGGACCAGCATCCCCACTGGTGGGGACTCCAACCATACAGCGTGGGCTATATCAACTACACCAGATCCACTTCTGGGGTCTTCTTGATATAGGACCATGGAGACCCCCATGACTAACATGGAGACTCCTTAATTTCTTTTAAGCCCCAGATTGAATGACTATAGCACTGCAGCCCTGCCTCATTTCTGTTTGAAAGTGTTTCTACAGCTTTGCTTTTGATATCAAAGCATGAGCAGACCCAGCTATTTCCTAAATACCACAGCAACTACAATGAGGTCTTGAAATCTGACTTTCTGAATTTGTCTCAGTTCAAAAGAAGGTGTGGTGAGACCCACGGGTGACTTGTTCCTGAGTCCTAACCCTGACCTAGTCAGTCTGCACCTGAGCAGTACCTTGTTCCTGAGGTCATCAACACGTAATTCAAGATTCAGTGCGACAGTGTTTGTACCAGTGGTAGAGGCAGTTTTGCCTAGCAAATAATCACAGTCAGAATTTTCAAGAAGTATCTGCAATATTACAATATATGAGTATTACAAGTCTTGGGATGGAATGTTTCCCTCCCTCCGCATCCTAGGTTGTTCCCTCTGTTAATGTCCCAGACCTCCTCTTAGTTATAGAAGATGAACACACAAACATGCACACACACACAGAGACAGAGACAGAGACAGAGACAGAGACAGAGACAGAGAGACAGAGAGAGACAGAGAGGAGTCCACCTCCATATATACTAGCTGTACCATGCCTCTCACAGAAAATGAAAAAGTCTTCTAACTGGTCTTTCCACTTCCACTTTCTAGATGTCTCAAAAATCCATCTTCAACATTATAAAGGCCATCAATCCATTAACATCTAAGTAGATGTATATTTCAGTGGATTGGCAAAGGGTTACATGGAAAAACAATGTGGGAAATGTTTTATTATTACATATTTTAAATTAATCTTTGTGGTTTAGTTATAGTTGTAACATGCAGTTGTAAGAAATAATACAGAAATATCTTAGACACCCTTTACCCAGTTTTCCCCCATGGTAACAACTTGGCAAAACTACAACATAATATCACAACAGGATATTGACATGGATACAGTGAAATGTGGACTATTATCATCACTGCAAGGATTCTTCCTATTGCTCTTTTATACTTATACCCACTTCTTTCCTCCTCCAAACCACTACTTAACCCTAGCAACTACGAGTTTGTTTTCTATTTCCAAGATTTTGTAATTTCAGAAATGTTATATAAATGGAACAATACATTGTGTAACCATTGCAATTGGCTCATTTAATTCAGTGTAATACTCTGGATATTCATCCAGTTTGCTGTGTGTGTCAGCCATTCATTCCTTTTTATTCCTTGGTGTGGATGTACCACAGTTAATCAAACATGTTCTGTAGGAGATCTGGTTTGTTTCCAATTTGGGGTTGTGACAAATAAAACTGCTACAAATATTCATGGTCAAATTTTTTTTTTAATTTTTTTTATTATTTTTTACCAAGAAAATGTATTGGTACATTGCATACATAATGATCACAATCAACATGGTTATTTTGTACCTGTACATGAGACATCTTGGTTTTCCCCCCTCTCCCCCCTTCCCCTCCCCTCCCTTCCATTCACCCACCCCTCCCTATTTGCAACAAGTGTAACTACACTATACCATTTTTCCCCTTTCATCTTACTTTTCTTTTAACCTTCTTCTTTATCCCCCTTTTCCCTATCTAATCCTCTCTTTTGAATACAATAACTATTCTACCCCTTTGTCCTTATTTACAATTATGGTTTCTCATATCAGAGAAACAATTC
>PVJO010022102.1:0-28718 GCA_004026905.1 Hystrix cristata | reverse complement strand
CTACATAAACATGAAAGACATTCTGTCATTTGTAGTGACATGGATGGAACTGGCGGACATTATGTTTAGTGAAACAAGCCAGGCCCAGAAAGACAAATACTACATGTTCTCACTTTTAAAGCTAATGCTGATCTCATAGAAATAGAAAATAGAAGAGTGCTGAGCAGAGTGTGGGGACTGTGAGGTAGTGGAGGTAGGCGGGTACACTTGGATAGCAGGAATAACCTCACGTTCTATAGCATGTAGGGGAGCTATGGTCAACAATGATTAATTGAATATTTCCAAATAGCTAGTAGAATAGGATTTTGAATGTTCCCAACATGAATCAATTATAAGAGTTCAAGGGATAGATATACCAACTACCTGATCTGGTCACTGTTACATGTATTGAAATGTCACACTGTACCCCGTAAAATGTACAATTATTATGTGTCAATTAAATTTAGATAGATAGATAGTTTCATTAGTTTCTGGTTTAGCTTTCCTATGCCTATCTTTACAAAAATAAGCAGACGCACATTTACATTGTTCATGTGCATTTCCTTTTCTCCCATTCTTACACAAAAGGTAGCATCTATATAAACCTGTTTGGACTTGGGTTTTTTCACCTGATTATATACCTTGGAAATCATTACACAAAATTGAAAGATATCTCTCTCCATTTCTTATAATTTGTGTTATGTTCCATGGACTGATTTACCATATTGTTGCTACAGGTCATCAATAGTATTCTCCAATTCCAAATGATGTGGTACTAAATAACCCTGGAATTTATATTGTTGGAGGTCTATCTTCCAAGTAAATCCCCAGAAGTGAGAAAACTGGCTCAAAGTGTACATACATCTGTAATCTTGTTAGAAATTGCCAAGGTTCCCTTTGTAAGAACCGTACCTTTTTGTATTGCTACCAGCAATGGATGAGTTTCTCCAACAGAGTCAAAAGACAGCCCCTGTGTAGAAGATCTTGGTTTGTTGATAAGAAGAAAGTACTAAGGAGAGATTATCCCGTAATAATTTTGCCCTTCTATTTTTTTCCTATAGATTTAAATATTTCCAAAGTAAAGCAGGCATAGAGGTGTTGAAATAGTTATTGCATCATCGTTTTGTTTTGTAGCTCTATTTTCATCACTACTATGTATAGAAGGAGTCAGGTCACTGCCAGCCTTTAATTCATGAGGTATTGATGTTTAAATATTCATTTCAATTTATTTCTCTTGAGTTTAAGTACATGTTTGAATAGTTCTCTTCCTCATACCCTCAGAAAAAAAGAATGGCAGGATAATTCCTATTTCTCCTACATCTGTGATTGTATGTAGTTTCACATGTGAGTGACTGATGGTCAGGCTTCAAAGTCACAAGTCACAGCAATTTCTTCTCAGTCCCTACAGACATTGCTGTGCTAGTCATTGTTACAAAGCAGTCATCTAGTCTTTTAAAAAATCTTTTTAGGCAGCTTAATTTATTTCTATCTGGTTCCCCACAGAAATCAGCACTTAAATTGAATTTTCAAAAATTTGTATTTGTTTAGACACCTGCTTTATTTTGCTAATTTTCCCAACACATGATGACTTCTTTCCTATCTGAAAACCAGAGCTTTTGTTATCGTGGGAGTTGTTTTCCAGTATGTTTTTAAATTAATATTTCTGCTCAAATTATCTGT
Organism: Hystrix cristata; assembly: GCA_004026905.1. Taxonomy (NCBI): domain Eukaryota; kingdom Metazoa; phylum Chordata; class Mammalia; order Rodentia; family Hystricidae; genus Hystrix; species Hystrix cristata. The sequence continues at coordinate 27,059 of PVJO010022102.1, read as the reverse complement.
ATATGTTTTTATTTCCACAAACAGATTCTATTTTCTTTGTCCTTTACACATTTGCCTTTTCTTTTAAAATGCTTTTAATCCCTTAGCCTTCTTTCTTTGCATTCTTTAATAGTTTCTCATGTTTGTCCACCATATTTAATTTTTTTGTGCCAATTCAACACCTTAATTTTGTTGAAGTTCACATAAACTACTGTCATTGTTAATTTTTTTTATTTCTCTACCAACTCATTTCACATCTTGTATTTTATAGAGTTCATATTTCTTTCCTTTAAGTGAAAACAAAGCAAGGTGCTGCTTTTCAAAATTATTTGTTTTCTCTTATAATTTTTAAAAGACATTTTGTCATACTTTACTTTTCTAGTCCTGTTTTCTCCTATTTGCTGTTCTGAGATATTCTCATAAGTCCTATGTTTGCTGTTGTTTTTTAAACCCATTATTCGTTCTTGGATAAAGAAAGGTCCAGCTATCAAGGTATTTATCCCCAATCAGTGTGGTGGCATCTCTTTGATTACTCTCTTAGGTTTTTCATCTCAGCTCATAGGCTAAAGAGCTCAGTGTTCTAAGTTTGGCATTACAACTCAGAGTACCAGCAGAGTACCAGCAGAGTACCAGCAGCCTCAGAGTACCAACCCCCAGAGTACCACAGTTGAGTGTCCTAAGTTTGGCATTACAACTCAGAGTGCCTTTGCACTTATTCAAAAGCTCAAGTAAAGGACAGCTTTCTATTTACTGCTTTTTCTTCAACCTTCTGTCTTCTTCACCTCAGGACCATAATGTAACTTTCTCCATGATTCTTCCAAGCACTACTGGTGCAGATCTCACTGTAAAGGACCTCTGGATCATGAGATTCTGTGCCTGGGAGCATCCTGGCATGGCCAGGATTTCTGCTTGATGTGAACATGTTTGTCCTTGTTTTGAACCCTCCTGATGTTTTTCTGTTGCACTGAAGGTGTGGTCCACACCTGTAGTCCCGATATTATTGGAGCCTGAAGTTCAAGGACCTCAAATTTAAGGGCAGGCCAGACTGTATTTAGACTGCTCTTAGCAAGGACTTAGCAAGACCCTGTCTCAATAAAAGTAGAAAAAGGGCTGGGGATGCCGCTAAGTGCAAAGGCCCTGAGTTCAATCCCCAGTACCAAAGGCAGAAAAAGAAAAAAGAGGTTCCAACAATGTGGTGACTTCTTCCACAGGCCACCATCGCCACTGTTCTTGACCCTCCAGTTTCTTCTGCCATATTGTCATCTGCTCATCCCCTGTTGTACTTTTGTGCTTTCTGAGGAACAAAGTGAATGAATTAAATATCATTTTACTCTAATCCAGTACTATCTATAGCAGATCAAGTAAAAATTAATCAAATCATTATGGTTCCATCGGTTTATAGCTAATACATTATTCCCACTAGGCTTTTTTTTAATTCTTTTGGCCATTTCTACCCAGTCTTCACATCAGCATCATCACCACAGACTTCCTTATAAATGCTTAATATTCATCACTTTGTCTTTTACAAGGGTTGTTACAGGGCAGACACCTAAACAATTCTAATAAGCAACTTGCTGGACATGCTCTCCAATCACTGGGCATGGATTTCCTTCATAGGTACAACGTCACCTTTCCAAACTATTTGATAGTATGGCCAAGATGCAATTCCAGCTAGATGCCAGTGACAACCCAACCAAGACAAGTCTTGGCATGTATAGCAAAGAAGAAGAATATGTGGCTTTCAGTGAGCCCTGTGACTGCAACGGGCAGGTAATGTGACACTCTCTCTCTCTCTCTCTCTCTCTCTCTCTCTCTCTCTCAAATATGGCCAGCATCAACTTTGGGGGAGCCGGCCCCGGACAAAGTCGCTGTTTGTGCCTCAGGAATGCCAGTTTCCTTTTGACTGGAACTGACATTACAGTGGCCTCCAGTGCTCTTCTGTTTTCTCTCTGGGACAGACACACATCAACATATATCTCTTCTTTAACCAAAGACCTGTGCTGAGAGGGAATAAACTGCACATAAATAATTCCCTGAGTCAACCAGAAAAGGGATTTAGAAATGATTAGCTTCCCTAGGAGACAGTAACCAGGCAACCCCAGCAGCACCCTGCAGGGGAGTCTGAAACACTAAGGCATTCCCCAAAGAAAATGTCCTTTGGAATCAGCCACTCCCTGAGATGCCCCCTCTATGCAATTGCACCTCTCAGAGTACAAGTCCAGCCTTGTTCATTCTCCTAAATGATCCAGCAAAGCATTGTCTCTGGGAGTTCTAATCTAGTGAAAGTTAATATCTAGAAAAAATATCTATTACAATGCTCCAACTTTATCCATGTGCATCTTGGAAAGCAATTCCCTTACCAGAAAATAATCCAACTTTCTCAGTTAGATGGGATGGCCAGTAGTCCTGAGATTTAATTCAAAATGTGTTCCTTTGGTAGAGCCAGAAAGCCTTTAGTTGGAAAATACAATCCTGACTCACTTATCCATATGCAGTATGGACAAATCCATGAGAATCCATTTGAGAAAATATGGCTCAAACCAGATTGAGCTCCAGGTAGCAGCCTCTACCCCCATAACCTGCTACCCTGTCTTGTGTGTTCCAAGTGGGTACATCAGCCTCATTCCCACTTGTCACTGTTGGAGATTACACAAACAAAATGTCCTCCTGTGTATTTTGGCAGCCATTTCAGGTCGTATGTCATGCCTAGGCTCCATTTTTTTTCACTTTTTCAGACGGGTGGGAAAAAATGTGTGGTATTAGTCAAAGCTTCTTCAATTCATGGTGTCCAACCCACGATTTTTCTTTCAGGTAGAAACATGGTTGAACAATGTGCTTGCTCACATGAAGGCCACTATGAGACATGAGATGACAGAAGGAGTGACTGCCTATGAGGAAAAGCCAAGGGAACAGTGGCTCTTTGACTATCCAGCTCAGGTATTCTCCTAACAGGATTATCAAGGGTCCACTTCCTCCTCTGAGGCCTTTTTCAGCCTTCTGAGGTTGCTAGACACTAGACTCAGTGTGCTTCACAGGCAGGAGGGGCTTGAATACCAAACAACTGTGAGAAGTCAGAAGATACAGCAGAGGGATTGATAGCCATGACCTAATTTAACCATTACGATGCAAAATTAAGGGTGATCTACTTTTACCCTCATTGGCTACAGTATAAAGAAAAGGTACCAATCACTATGCTGAGTAGAGGAAACCCCAGGTGGAAACAAATAGAACCTGCCCTCCTGCAGATCACAGGCTTGTGTGGAATTCAGTCACTTACAAATGTGTCTGTGTGACTGTAGGGGAAGTTAAGGGAGCATATAGTTTCTGGGAGCATGTAGCTACCTAGAGGAATCTAGGACCACCTCTCTGAAGATAGGATATTTAAACTGAGACATAAAGTAGAAATTAGCAAGGTAAAAATGGAGGGGAAATCAGTCCACTGGGGAAAAGTATAGGCAAAGTCTCAGAGGCAAAAGAGACCATGATGTGTCTGAGGAACTGAGAAGGATTGTGTTATGAATGAAGCAAGGGTAAGAATGGAGGGAGCAGAAAGCAGCAGATGTATTCTACAAGGGTAACTACAATCTCTTTCTTATGGTCTTGATACCAAGGTATATTCGAATTTTTTATAGGTTTCTCAGGTGGGTCATAAGAAATAAGGCAAACATGATAAGAATTTTCTGAATGATTCTAGCTGCAGTATATCCCTCATGCTTTCCTTAGGTGATAGCGCAGTGCTACCATAGTGCTGATATATCTGAGGATTGACATCTGGTAGTAATCAAAGCCATAGGAGTAGGCAAGATTGCCCTTGGAAGGTAGATAGAATGAGGAAGGAGTGAAGCACAAGTCCTTGAGCATTATTCAGACCCTGAGAAGGCAAGGAGGAACAATGAAGCAGAATGAAAAACAGTCTTTTTAGACAGAAGGAAAACCAGAAAATGACATCAGAGAAATTGAAAAGAAAGGTGATGAAAACAGGTTAAAGGTGAAAAATGCCTAAAACCTCTAGGAGAGCAAGTAAAATAAGGAGGATGAAGAATGTCCTTGGATAAATTAGGTGAGGCCGTGTTAGCAGGGTGGTGAGGAAAAGGACACACTGCAGGGGATGGAAGAGCAAGTAGAAGGTAGGAAGGGTTGATAGCAAGTGTAGACAGCAGGCAGGAATCAGGCTATAAAGAATGAAAGCAAACTGAGTCATCGTGGCAAAGAAGAGGGATTTTCCACAGTAGAGATGGCAAATCCCATCAAGCCAACCAACAAGGCCACCAATGCAAGAAGACTTTCTTTAACAAAATCCAATAAGATACAAATGCAAAGGTAACCTAAGGGATGCTACTCTTTAGTACCACAACACTCTCTTTCACAAAAGGAGTAATTCTCATGAGGATTCCTCCCAGAAGAATTCCTGTATCACAATTTTGAGTAAGAAAACGTGTTGCCTCCTGCTATTGCAACAGATACCGTCTAGAACAAAGTCTCACAAATGAAAGTACAGATGAGTAATGTATCTAAATTCTCCATCATGAATAATCAAAATTATGCACTTTCCAAATAAAATTTCCCAGCAAAGGGAAGAAATATTGATTTGAATCCCTTTTTTTCATTTATTTTTAATCTCTGTAAAATGCAAGTCATATTGACCAATTGAATTTGGATGCTATGCACCCTGACCTTCAAAAGTAACCATTTTAAAATTAGAAACTTTAAAAAATTAAAGGTGTAGTGAAAGTATTATGGGAAAACAAAAATGGGCCCCAGATAATCAGCAGTGACCCCCTAAATTATAATACTGGGACCACACGAGGACCCAGGAGAGTGAAACAAAGGCTGAATGTCACTGAGATGCTTGCTCATTCAGCATGTTGCCCTCTCAAGCACAGGAAAGATGCTCTTCCTGGGAAGCAAAAACTGAATGACCCAGGTAGCCATTTCTAGAAGCCACGGACATTGGCCAGACTTGGTTTTTGGGTGTTCTCAACTGAATGATACATTTTTCAGGATCATAAAGTGCTTTCCGCACTTGTGTTGTAATTATCTCACATCTCCAAGGATTTGGAGCCTGTGGTTCCCTTAGTCAATGCTGGCAGAAGAGAGAGGGAAGGGGCTTGTGCCACCCTGTTATGGTTCGTGTCTAGATGTCCCCCCAAAACCCCACGTGGTAAGAGATAGCTGGATCTAGAGTGTGTTATGCTTGGATTAAGGGCATGTGATTACTAAATCAATCCACTGATTGGTTTAGCACCACCCTAATCCTAGCAGCCTGGATAAGATATAAAATACGGGAAGAAGCTGGTTAGTCCCCTTGCTTGCATGCCTTGCTTCCCTTGCTGTCTTCTGCCTGTCTGCCATGTCACCCTGCCTCGGACCCAGCTGACTGTGGACTGAAACCTCTACAAACTGTGACCCAAACAAACCTTTCTTCCCCTAACTTTGGGTGCCAGGTATTTTGTCCCAGCAACGAGAGAAAAGTAAGTAAGACACACTCGTACAGTTATAACCTGAACCCTTGCTGTATCATGGTTGTGAACAGTCCTGGAAACAGCTTTACTAAGCACTCTTGACGTCATAGGTGGCCCTGACCTGCACTCAGATCTGGTGGACGACAGAGGTGGGCATCGCATTTGCCAGGCTGGAGGAAGGTTATGAGAATGCCATGAAGGACTACTACAAGAAGCAAGTAGCCCAGCTCAAAACTCTCATCACCATGCTGATTGGCCAGCTCTCCAAGGGAGACCGCCAGAAGATCATGACCATATGCACCATTGATGTGCATGCCCGAGATGTGGTAGCCAAAATGATTGCTCAAAAGGTAGGTCCTAAATATCTAGGGACATTCTTTCTCGTTAGCAGCTGCACTGTGGGAATAGCTCACATATGGCCGAAACACTGGGCCCTGGGCATGCATGCTGGGCGTGGATTACAGTGGCTGCTTCTACCTTTTAAAACTTCCAGCAAAGCAGTATATAAATGGTCCCTTACTTATGATGACTTGACTTGTGATATTTTTTGACTTTACAGCAATGCAAAAGTGTTATGTATTCAGTAGAATTTTTTCAGTACAGTGTTCAATGAATTACATGAGATATTCAACACTTTATGTTCAGTGATTCTGCCCAACTGTCAGCTGATGTCCATGTTCTGAGAAGTTCACGGTAGGAGAGACTAAGCTATGGTATTCTGCAGGGGTAGGTGTGTTACATTCATTTAAAAATTAAAGTATTTTCAACCCACAATGAGTTTATGGACATAACCCCATTGTAAGTCAAGAAGCATCTGTAATCAGTGCAGCTTGCACTTTCTGTGCTGTGGTAGGCATTCTTGGTGGCAGGCAATACCCAAGTCATCCAGATATTTACGTGTCCTGTAATCAGAACATTATGGTTCACCCACCTGCTCTGACACTCTCTTTGTAGGTGGACAATGCCCAGGCTTTCCTCTGGTTGTCCCAGCTGCGCCACCGTTGGGATGATGAAGCCAAACATTGCTTTGCTAACATCTGTGATGCCCAGTTTTTATATTCCTATGAATACCTGGGAAACACGCCCCGCCTGGTAATCACACCTTTGACTGACAGGTGAGCTCTCCTGCCAGCCACTTTCGGCCATACGGTTTCCTGGTTCAGGCTACCCAATGGTGTCTAGGGGCAAAGCTATCATCACTTGCTATTTGCTCACACAACTGCAGGAGGAGGTCCTTACTTAATGCAGCAGATGGAAAATAAAGCTAAAAGAGTACAGGGCAATCTTTCTTGGAACAACCCTGGGCAAATCAATGAGCCATGACTTTTTGAGGAGTTGCTAGGCAGTTATATACACCTGGCTTCTAACACAAGCTCTAACATATACCAGCTGTTTAACCATGAAAAAATTGACCTAATATTTGGTTTTCTCATCTGTGAAATGGAGGTAGTAACTCACATCTCACAGGCCGAGATGTGATTTACGTAAGACTAAAACAGTAATACTTGTATAAAGTTTAGCATGTAATAAGCACTCAGTAACTAGTATTATTTTATCATCAGTCAACCAGCTGGCACTTTTATTTAGTACTGCTCACTCTGAGAATACAAAGATATAAGTAGTGCAGCCCCAACTATTAAAGAGCTTACAGTTTTGGGGAGACATATTGCTTATCATTAATATTAATTCATGCATGAATAAATTATGCCAGACATTGAACCAGTCACTGGGAATACTAAGATGACTAAAATATTTCCTGCTTTTAAACTCCAATTCTAGTGAAGGAAATAAAGCATATGTAAATAAAATCTAAACAGCACAGGGGAGAAAAATACAAGGCCATACTATAGAAGAGGGCTCAAAACCATGTGCTACCATTTTCCAGCAGTGAGCCTTCTGAGCAGAGGGGTCTTTCTCTGAGTGCGAGGAAGAGGAGTGGAAACATTTCAGGGAACAGAGTGTGTGATCTTGACCTTGAAGGATGTGTTGGGCTCTAATGGGAGACTGTAAAATCACTGCCAGAGTGTTCACAAAATTCTACAGAAATCTGTTCGTGTGTCACTTTTTCCTCTGAAGAGGACCTATAGCTTTTGTTAATTGTTAAAGTAGGTCGCCTAAAGTTTCCTCTCCTGGAAAATGAAATCTTGTGGGCAAACTCACGTAAATGGGAGAGCACAACATACATCTTCCCAGGAGAGGAAAGTAGACTTTGGGAGACATATTGAGTCATCAGAGAGTCAGACTATGGAGTGTGAAGGATATAGTCTTTACTAGTAGTGATAGACTATTGAAAATTTCTCATCAGAGGAGCAAATGATGAAAGCTGTACTTTGTCACAATTCATCTGATAGAGTGGTGTCGAGGGAGAGAGAGGGTAGGGCAGTAAGGTCATGAGAAAGATATTTTAATTCTGCTGAGATTTCTGTAAATTCTGCCAAGTTCATACCCCTTTCCTCACAATACCACTGAACAGTCAATCTCTTCTCCACAAAGAGTGACTTATCTGAATGACCAGCTCACCAGAAAGAATGCCTTGTGGGCAATGAAGGAATTGTCACACATAGCTAAAGCTAACATGGCCAGATAGATTCCGGGCCACCTTTCTCTTCATTTTCTCTCTCCTGTTTTAAGTGATATCACTCTTCTTATAGTTAATTCCTCAAATACACTGCCAAATATATGATAAATATTTCCAAATCAGTTCAATTGTAATCACTGTTCACAGAATGAATAGAACACAAGAAATTCACAGCACTTGAAAATTCCAATGTATTCCATAAAAAAAGATCTGGTTCATCTGCTCCCATCTTCTTCATTTCTTTGATTTTGTTTTCTTGCCCAACCTTTCTTTCACATGGAGTCTCACCTGAGTCATTTCTCATGTATTCTTTAATCGCTCTTTCTTATGAAACCCTGTAGAGGTCACATCATGGTCTCCAGTAACCTCCCGCTGTACTGAGACTAAAATCTGAAATCCTCGTGGGGCCTGGTGATTCTGTTAGTTGTCATGCTGCCTCACCCCTATACCCAACCACAGCCTCCTTTCTGTCTTTTGATCGCTGAAGTTCACACCAACTTAGAGCTTTCTGAGTCATGGCATCTTCTGCCTGAATGTCCCCCCATAGGCTGTCAGACTCCCTGGTGCCTCCTTACCCTTCTTAGTTCTGAGAGGCATTCCCTGACTTTCCCTGACAACAACACCCTGACCCTATATACAAACCCACAGCAAATAATCCTGACAAAATTCTCTGCTTATCTTCTTCCTAACATCACCACCTTCTGAAGTGACTTCACTTGCTTGTTTGATAGCTTGCTAGCTGGCTGCACTCCTAACTGTACTCAGGGATCTCTGTTGGCCTTGCACGTAAAGTTACCAGCACAAATGAATAAATGATGGTTGAATGCTGAAGACCTCAGTCATGTAGACAGAATCAAGAAGGGGAAGTTGACTCAGGGGAAACATCTACCCAGGACTCTGTCTGTGTCTTGGCTCTTGCAGATCTATCTGCAGCTGGGGGATCTGGAGTCTTAAAGATGTTACCTGGGATTCACTTGGGCCCACTTAATTGAAGGTGCTCCTTCCACATGAGATGAAGGAAAAGTTTCTTCACCTCGACTTCATTCAGACCAGATCCTCTGCAGAATCTTTGTCTTCATGACTCTTAGCAAGGCATCTATCATTAGGAGGGAGGAAATCTGGTATAATATTTTTTTTGCAATGAGTTTTTCTGCCTGCTGTGGAATAGGAGCTAATAGGTTGGGAATTTATATCACTTAAAACAGAATAATGGGGAGGGGAAAGGAATGGAGGGACAAGAGAAACAAGAAATGGAAGGAAAAAATGGAAACAAACTTTTGTAAATAAGGAGGGAGGAGAGGTGAAGGGAGGGGAAGGGAATGGGAAAAAAGAAGCAACAAGATTTATCATGTACAGCTACAAATTTCCTATGATGAATGTTACCTCTATGTACATCTAAAATATACCATTAAAATAAAATTTTAAAAAATAGAATAATGAAGCCATGATATAGTTGAGCAATTTGATTAGTGTATGTCTCCCACTCTAGATTATACATTCTGTTATGATGTTGGCTGATTTGCTCTCTGCTCTCAGGACTCGGCACTGTGTCTAGCCCATGGTGGGCCTTCAGGATGTACTTGCTGGACAAATGCAGTGCAATGTTTCTGAGCCTCTGGATATGGACTCGGCCTCCCCATAGCATTCAAAATATTTCCTTCTTTCTGCTGACCTAACAGACATCATCACTCCAAGTGATAAAAAGGACACAACTCTTTTATTCCGTTAAGTCTTCACACCTGCCTAAGAGTAGAAGCTAATTACTTCTTTTGGATTTAGAGGTCGCTACTATGCTCATGCTGAATGCCTTATGGAGGGAAAGGGTAATGTTTTGACAATGAATTATTTCTAAAATGGGGATTTATTGCCTCTTCAGTGAAATGATGCAAATAACAACTTGAAAGGAAGATTTGTCTCAAATAATAGTGAGTTCTGTGTAGACCTTGACCTTGTTTTGCTCATTAGATGCATTTCCAACAAAGTAGTATGTAGTTGAATATTTATATGGTAAATTCCATTTTTTCATAGCTTTCTATTATTATCTCAAGAAATGTTTTCCCCAGGCGGAAAAAAAAGAAAATTGGCCTCCATATAGGAAAATCACATTTTAAAGAGCATTCAACCTTTACTGGTATGTAGTGTAAGTACGTTTAATTCTCTTCTGCCAGAAGAATTAATCAAATGGACAATTGATCCATACAACCTTTGCACATTCATTAAAAGCACACCCGTAGTACAGTACATCCAACTGATTATGCCTATTTCTTTGGAATTTCTCACAGCCTGGATGGGACTTGAATGTGTAAGTAGGTACAATGGCTCAGCCATTGTCGCGGGACTTTGGCATAACAGTAAGTTGAAGAACTAAATGGAAATGTTTTTTCAGGCTGAACAAAAGCAATTCTCACAAGTCATTTCTTAGCCTTTGGGTGATCTCCTCCCCTCTTCTCTCCTTCCCTCACCTTCACACACAAATGCCTCTCTCTGCTCTGTGCTGTGGTAAGTACTGTTGTAATCAACTGCTTATCTATCTGAGTACCTCTTAATTTCTCAGGAACTACTGCAAGTAGGCGAGATATAATTGATGCAACGGTCTTTGAAGGTGATTTGCTGAACAAGGACACAAGTAGCAAAAGATATGCACTTTCTTTTAAATTTTTTCTGATATTTTTGATGGAGAAAATTTGGGAAAATTTAGATCTATATGTAGAAAGGAAAAAAAAAGTCATCCAGAGATAATCCTTGTTAAATTTAGTCTGTTTCTTTCTACATGTAGATTTTGAACAATGAACATGAGATCATATCCCATATAAAAAAACATATTACTCAACACCACATAATGTATATTATCTAAATAGTCTCTAAAAACACTTTAGCAGCTGAATTACAGTCTATTTACAAGTATCCCATAAAATTGTGTAATGACTATATTATGAGGTATTTATTATGTCTAAGCTTTTATTGTTAAAAATAAAGCTGCAGGAACTTATGTGTAAATTTTTGACCAAATTTATTATTATTTTCCCAGGATGGATGCTAAGAAGCAAGATCATTAGATGATATATACCTACAAATTTTTCTTGAAACATAATGTTTTTCCTACCCTTACTGGTAGTTTATGAAACACTGACCTCACAAAACCTTAAATAGCATAATTATTACTGTCCAAGATTTTATCAGTTTTACTAAAGGGTCTCATTTGGATGCAGATGTCCTTAATTACTCACAGACTTCAGAATTATGTGCTTATTGGCCATTGGAGTTTTCCCTCCTGTGAATTCCTCCTATGATTACTCATTTTTCTCTGGTTTTTTAAAAATTACTTTCACGCTTAGAGTCCCTATTCCTTTCAAGATAAATTTAATATTCATCTATATTTTATTCTGTTTTAGTTTGTTTCACTTTTCCTTTAACCTTTTTTAATTCTTTGGGAACTGTTTTGACTGTGAAGTAAAAGGAATCAAAACTTTTTTCTTTTTTTTTTTTTTTTTTTGGCGCTGGGGATCGAACTCAGGGCCTTGTGCTTGCGAGGCAAGTACTTTAAGCACTGAGCTAAATCCCCAGCCACAAATCAAAAAACATTTTAGTCAAGACATTTTTAACTACACTGTATAAATGTTAGAAGCCCAACTCAAACCAACGTAAACAAAAAAGGAGCCATCTCACATACCTGCGCAATGAGCCTAGCTTGCTGCACCATGTCCCCATCTAAACAGGGTTTGAGCTTGAACACTTAAGAACGTATCACTTTGTCTTTCAACGCCCACTTGGACTGTTTATAGATGGGGCCATTCTAAACAATATTGCTATGAACATTTTTATGCAAGTTTTTGTGTGGGTATGTTTTTGTTTCTCTTGGATGGGAACTGTTGGGTATTGTGTACTTCTATATTTAACTTTTTGAGAAACTGTCAACTATTCCAAAGTGGCCTCATCGTATTACATTCACACCTACAATGTGTGAAGGTTCCCATTTCTCTGTATCCTTGGCAACACTTATTATTGTTGGTCTTACTTATCATAGCCATTCTGGAGGGTGTGAAATGGTATCTCATTTGGGTTTCATTTGGCATTTTCCTAATGACAAATGATGTTGAGCAATTTTTCATGTGGTCGTTAGCTATTCATACATCTTCTTTGGTGTAATGTCCAGTTGTAACTGTCAGTCATTGTTTGATGGTCTGTCTACTTTTTATTGAGTTCTACGAGTTCTTTGCATACTCTCTATATATTACATGTATGTTTGCAAATACTATATCCTAGCCTATTGTTCCTCTTTTCATTTTCTTAATGGTAACTTTTGAAGTGCAAAAGTTTTGAATTTTAATGAGGTCTAGTTTATGAAGTTTTATTTTATGGGCTATGTTACTGGTGGTGTGCCTAAGAAATAATTGCCTGATTTCATTATATATTTAACTATTTTCAGTCGTGTAGAGGAACAAATTTGTTTTTATATATTTACCTTCTATTCTGGCTCTTTACTGCCCTGTAATACAAGTTCTAAGAATTTTATTCTTGATTTTCTCGGTTTTTGTAAGTCAGTTCTTGAATTTCTAATCTTATTTGAGACCTAGAAATAACAAAGCATAGTCATAAGTGCTCAAGTTTAGTTATTAGACATACTGTTATTTTTGCTATAAAGATCACACAACGAACATTTGGATCATTTCTCTCAGTTCTTTCTGCCACACTTTGTGACAGAGACAATCTAGTGTAAGCAAAGAAAAAGATGAGCACTGGATGGGGAAGGATCTTAGAACCAAATGTTATGCAGAATAGATCCCAGAAGTGAGAGCATGTACGTTAAGGACAAAGACTTTTAAACAGTCAAATATTAAAATGTTATGAAAGGAACAGATTTGCTTTAGGTTGATACCAAGGATATTTTTCTTCTATTAATGCTGCTTCTCCTGTCCAGCTTGGAACCTGTTAAAATCACTGGATCTTTTTCACTAATTTTAACCTCCACCTAATCCTATATCCCTCTCTCTTATGTATGCCATAGCTTGCAAGATTACTCTGCATTTGTCTCTCTTAAATTTGATGGCTTTGGGCCTTGCCCATCATTCTAATGGTTAAAATTATTCAGAAATTTGGTCTGTCTTCTATCTAGTCAATTATTTCTTCATTCAAGTTATCAATAAAGATAGTGAGCATCAGAGAGCAGCGGAGTCCTGGGTGTGCCACTGGAGACCCCATGAAGGTAGATGCTTTTTACATCACATTCGCTCTTCAGTTATGGTCTGTGAATGAGCTAATAAGCAGAATTCTAAGAATGATTCTTAGTCACTCTCATTCTTGTAAAATCTCCTCTCTGCATGTGGGTGAAAACTGACTATGGTGATACTATTTCCATGACTGTGTTTTAATATATGGCATGTCTACTTTTCGTTGCTGTGACAAAATACCTGAAAAAATTAAATTAAAGGCAGAAAGATTTATTTTGCTTTATGGTTTCAGACATTTTAATTCATATTCACTTGGCCCTGTTGCTTTGGGCCTGTGGCGAGAGTGCATGATGAAAAAATTGTGTGCACCTTAATGGCAGCCAGGAAACAAAGAGAAAAAGAGACTGGTATCCCAATAGTGAGTATAAAAATGTGAAACCCAAGTGACCTAACTTTTTCCCCACCCACCCCATCCCTTAAAGGTTCCACCATCTCCCAATAGCACCATAGGTTGGGGACCGAGTCTTAAGCACATGGGCCTTTGGGAAACATTTAAGATCTAAACCATAATATAAGGGAAATTATTCCAGCAGACCTAATATTATCATGTTTGCTCTTAAAAGTAGAGCTTTCTCCTGGCTCAAAGCAAAAGGGGAAAGTCAGAGCAATCTGAAGCATGAGAAGAATTTGACATGCCATTGCTTACTTTGAAAGTGAAGGGCCCCATTGCAAGGAAAATGTAACGGACCCTAGGACCCAAGATATCTCCTGGCTCACAGAAACCAACAAAGACCTCAGTTTAACTAACTGGTAGGAAAAGCATTCTGCCAAGAGCCTGAATGAACTTGCAAGCAAATTCTTCCCCAACATCTTGAGATAAGAGACCAGCCCAGCTGACACCTTGATTTTGGCCTTTTGAAACCCCAAGCAGTGAATTCACCTGGACTTCTGACCTATACAACATAAAAAAATACGTGTTTTTTAAGTCACTAAATGTGTAGCATTTTGTTACACAGCAGCAGACAAATAATATAAATCAACTATGATTTCATCTACTCTAAGATTATCCAGTATAAATTTTTGCAACAGCTCCAGGCTAATCATAGTTGAAATCAAGATACAGCATCTTTAATAGTTTCATTATCTGCAAGTTGGGTAACAGTATAAAAAAAGAGATTAAAAACTACATTTGGTATGTTTATTACCTCAAAATATAATGTCTTGAGGTGCATTAGCTTTCCACTCTTCAAGTTATTTTCAAATCTCGTGTCTCATCTCATTCTCTTCAGATCCTGATGGGACAGATCAGATGAAGCTGTAGGAATCATTTGCCCAAAGAAAACAATACTATGGAACTTTGATTTCAGTGTTGAGAAGGGCTTTCAAACAGCTGCAACTGGTCCATTGTAGAGAGACTGCCTGCTACAATAACAGCTCTTCCTTGCCAGAAGAAGAACGATACATGATCTTATCTAAAGGATTTAATGGGGAAAGGGCCTGGCATGGATACATCAAAGGCTCACTTTTGAGGCCTTTTCCAGCACTTAAGTTCTGTGTTTCCACTGGAGCCAAACTAAATTGATCTGTTTTTCAATAAATAAACCAAGATCCCTCATTAAAAGATTCCTTGCCATTTTTACAATCCCTATTCTTTTTTAAATGGCAAATTTACCTAAACTCCTTTGTACAAAGAAAATACTATACAGTAACTTGTATTAATTCATTTTCCATTGTCAGAAGAAAATACTTGAGGTTGTTCAATACCCAAGGAAAGCAATCTCTTTAGCTCACAGTTTGGGCGTCTTAAAGTCCAAGATCAGGCAGCTTCATGTGTTCAGTTTCTGGTGATGACTTTATGGCAGATGGCATTCTGAAGGCAGGATTGTGTGCACAAGGGATCACATGGTGAGATAGTAAGCCAGAGACCAAGGAAGGGCTGGGCTTTCTCTTTTTATAGGAACTTGCACTTACAAAACTCTCTCTATGAGATCAGTGTTAACCTCTTCCAGGAGCACATCTGCAGTGATCCACCTTCCACTAGGACCCACCTCTTAAATGTTCCTCCACTGCCACACTGGGGACTAAGCTTCCGACACGTGAAATTTCAAGCAATAAACCATATTTAAACCACAGCAGGACCCCATGGTTTTTTTAAAAAAGACACAAAAATGTTCTAGCAATTTGGTAAAATCTCACAGATACTGTGTAACAGAAGAAGACTTGAAGTCATTCTCCTTGACCCCAGAGTTCTTGCCTCCTTAAACTACCATAGTATCAACTACCAACCCACTCTAGGAAGCAGGAGCAGACTGAAGGAGTTGCCTTGAGTCTTTCAAGAGATGATACTTTAATGAGGCCATTGAGGGCCTCCTGGATCAGGGATGTGTCAGAAGCACTAGGAAACCTTGCCTGTAGCAGAGGAGAATACTGCATCTTTCTTTTCTTTGTGCTTTTCTCATAGGCTAAACTAAAGCCCCACTTCTCCTGCCTCAGTTATTAGAACTCTTTAGACAACCCAGTCTTTCTCCTGGAACCTCAGTCTACCCACCTGTAAAACAAGGATGTTGAATTAGTTGACCTTGAAAATTCTTTCTAGCTCTTGAATTCTATTATTATGGAGGGAAAGTAATAATATGTTGACATTTCCCCCAAGTGCATCTGGAGATAATCAGAAACTCAGTAGTTGCCACAAATGACATTGACACTCAGTTCCAAGGATTTCTAAGGATTCTCAAATTTTTCTATGAGAGTTATGTTGTGAAACCGGGCCCATCGGGACTTCTGAGTTCCCTGAGAACCCCTGTAGCTCCTGGGAAAAGAGGCCTAGAGTTGCTGTCTGGCTGGAGAGGAGGCAGCTTTGGAACAGGTAGGGCGAGCGGGAAGCTGGAGAATGAGTTATCTGGGGTGGGACTCTGTACCTGTGCTAGATGCAGGGCTGTGGTGACTCTGAACCATTCTAGAGGAAACCTGAGGCTGGGAGAAGTAGAAGACATGGGCCCAGTCTGGAGCCAGAAACTCAGGGCCCAGAAGGCTGCATATAAGACTCTGAAAATGTTCCAAGAAAACTCTGCATGTAAGACTCAGAAGATCTAGCTAGGAATATTTTCTGGGGGGGTGTGCTGGGGATTGAACTTAGGGGCTTGCGCTTGCTAGGCAAATGCTTTACCATTTGAACTAAATCCCCAACCCCCTAGGAATATCTGAGAAGAATAGAGTGACCAAATGGTAACAGTTGCCAAGAAAGAAGAGATGAGACCCAGCTTCTCACCTTAACTGTAATTCACCTATCTGATGGTCAGGTCATATGGTCCATAAGGAAAGCGAGGCAGCTCTATGAGCCTGGCTAGTGGAGGGTTAAACTTAAATGTAGCTCAAATCTCCTGGATCAGCTGAGTCAATGTATTCCATGGTACAAAAGAAAGCTTGAGATGAAATAATAATTTTGTACAACTCTCTTCTCTGCTTAGGTAGGCAGCTTGCCTTCCTGGGCTTAACTTTCTAAGGCAGAAACAGATAAGAGAATTGTGCACTGAATTAGAGAAGACAAATACTTCAAGTCCTTTCAAAACCATTTTGGTTCTATTCTCAGTGAAATCAGTAGAGACCCAGTTACAATCTGGCATAAAAGGCATTAACTTGGTCACTGGTCAGCCTGAGACATCAGATTTGGAAGCAGAGAGAACCAATTCTGGAGACCCCATTAGCCTGTACAGCCTGTATGTGGAGAGTCTGTATACTGCTTTGCTAGGCATTAAAAAGTTAGACAAATCTTGCAATTTTAACAGCTTTATCGAGGCATCATTTACATGTCTTAAAGTTCACCCACAACAAGCATGCAATTCAATGATTTTTACTAAATATAGAGTTGTGCAGCCATCACCTCCATCCAGTTTTGGAACATTTCCTTCACCCTATTTGCAGTAAATCATTGCTCCTGTCCCCATCCCCAGGCAGCCGCTGATCTGCTGCCTATTTGTTTTTTCTGGGCATTTCATATAAATGGAATAATAAAGTATCAGGTGTTTTTCACTTAGTATAATGTTTTCGAGGTTCATCTATTTTGTGCCGTGCCCATTACTTTATTTCTTTATATTACTGAAGATAATTTCTGTCCCATGGAAATGCTACACTTTGTTTATACATTCACTGGTGATGGACATTTGGGTTGGTTCCGTTTTTATTGTTATTAATGTTGCTGTCATGAACAAATGCTACAAATGAGTGAATGTATTTTTCTTGGGTATATTGCTAGGAGGGGAATATCTGAATTGTATGCTAAGTTTTACTTTTTAAGAAACTTCTCTGCTGTCTTTCAAAGTGGCTATACCATTTGATAGTCCCACCAGCAATGTATGAAGTTCCCAATTCTTCCACCACTTCACCAATACTTGCTGTTACCACCTTTTAAATTACAGCCATCCTAGTGGTGTATAATGTCAACTTGTGGTAGATTTAATTTGCATTTCCCTAGTGACTGGTGATCGTGAGCACTCTTTTCATGTACTTATTACCCAAAGGCACATTTTGAATGGAGACTAAATAGAACTATGAATCCTTTAAGAAAGCACCAGATATAATGTTAAAGCTGTTTATTTTATTGTCATTAGTAAAAACAGTCACAGGAAGATTATGTAGATTAAATTACTGATCCATTCACTTAGGGATTCCTTTGTGTGATAGCTATTGAAGGCTTAGATGTGCCTGGAGCTATGCTAAATTCTGGAGCTGGAACAGTGAGTAAGATAGAGTCCCATTTCAGGTATCTTATAAAGGTATATACAGAATATACATTGTGTATATATACATATACATATAAAATATATTTTATATATGTATGTATATATTTATATACTTTTATATATGTATGTATATTTATATACATTATATGTGTGTGTGTGTGTGTGTGTAGTGAGAATTACAATAGGGGGCATACTCTCAGTCACCCCAGTTTTGGGGGATCTGGGAACCTAGGAAGTGAAGTAATGTCAAATGTGAGTCTCTAGGAGTTACTAGCGATAAACCAAGCATAGATTGAAAAGGAACATCATCCAGGTAGACTTAAAGGGGTGGGAACTGGGAGGCAGGAAGAGACAGGACCAAGTGCAGTCCTTGTGTAACTGGCAAGTGAATTTAGCTTTATATGGCTGGACATCAGTGTGCTGCAGGGCTGGGGAGTAAGAAATGAAGCCAGAGGAATAGACAGGATCAAAATCAAGATGGGCCTAGCAGAGATCATCTGATGTCCTTTAAAGTGGGAGGGATGATCAGGTTACTCTCTGGGAAGCCCTTGCAGCTCTGGGCTTTCCTTTACAGAAGCTGTATGAGCCTCACCTGGCCTTGAACTTCTCTCTCCGTGGGACCCAGCAAAGCCACCTTAGCACTGAGGATGACATCTGCCCTCCTGTGTTTGGCAGGTGCTACATCACTCTCACCCAGTCTCTGCACCTGACCATGAGCGGGGCACCAGCAGGACCTGCAGGCACAGGCAAGACGGAGACAACCAAGGACCTGGGCCGAGCACTGGGCATCATGGTCTACGTGTTCAACTGCTCAGAGCAGATGGACTACAAGGTACAGATCCACTCAGGGTGCCAAGACAGTAGGAACTTGGTGGTGGCTTGAGCACGGCACGAAGGTTCTCCACACTGTGCTGGCCCTGCTCTTCCAGGTCTCAGAACCAAAGAGGCTTCCACTCACTCCTTCCTGGTAGATCTGAGGATCTGTGAGCCCTGAGCTCGTTTTCCTTTCTGTAAATCTCTTACATAGCAAGGAGACACAAGCCCATGGAGCCTGATGCCGCTCAAGAGCTTCATGAACACAAATGGGTCACATGACCTTTGGGGGTCTTCCTTTCATTATCTGTTCAATGAAGAAGGTGAGCATATACCAAAGCCCTAATTTTACCATTTGATCTAGAAGTACAGTAAGACTCAGAAGTAGCTGAGACACATAAAGGTATATGTCTTTGTGTAGCAGCTATTTTAGCTGTCTTCCCCATGGTTCACATGCATACCCTAAATTTTAGCACAGCTTGCTTGTAGTGACGAGGTCCTCTGTAAAGTGGGCATTCCCTAGAATGCTGTATAAGGGCAAGTGGGACTTCTAGAAAGAGACTAGATTAACCCCTACTCGCTGCAAGAGAGGCCCACGGAAGACAAGTGCAAAGCTGATGTGCTTCATTCAGCGCTCACATTTTTTTTTTAAGAATGAATGTAGTCCAGGTCATGTCACAGAGAAAAACCTGAGAAACAAAAGGCCCATGAGATCACTTCTAATCTAGAAACATTCTGCTCACAACTGAATATAGATTAATTTTTAAAAGTGTGTAATAACAGGTTGCCTCATTTTCTCATTACCTTTTTTATATTGTATGAGTTTTTTTGTAAACTGCTTTACACTCTTTTTGTAAACAGGATGACATATGAATTAGAGTAGAAAAAAATAAAAACAATTGCATTAAGTAGATTAAATGTATATATATAAATCTTGTGATATATTAATAGTAAAATAACTCATCCACATATAATTTTACAGATTGCAAAGTTACTTTCACAGTTCATAATGGGACTCTTTAAATGAGACTCATCCTCTATAACTGGAATAATTTCTCTACTAAGTAACTTTTCTGTCCAAAGAGTTGTAGAGTCCTGTGGCACCATGTTTTCTCCTAATAAGCGAACAACAGGAGGATTCAGACCAAAAATAACCGTCTTCCTCGTGGTCCACATCCATTGCTTAAATTTTAGCACAGGTGCTCGTTGTGATGAACACATTAAGATAATGTTTCATTTTAAGTCAGGCTATAAGAAGATCTTTTTCCTTTTAAAGAAACCAACTCAGCCTTAACGATTATTTTAAGTTTCTAGATTCTTCTATAGTTGAATCTTGCTTCATTGCTACAATAAGTCTAGTCTCCCAAGGGGAACACTCTGAAAGACATACTCATTTAGATAGGGTATTGATTGAAGAAAATCAGTGGGTTTCTTCAAAGTCATTCTTAAAATAGCAGACAGGAAGAGATAGGCTAGCGCCACAGCCAGGGATCACTAAGGCTGTTTTATGAAATTCCTTCAAAATCAGTCACTGCACTCTATACCTACCAATTCCTCTGAGAAGACAGCATGGGACAAAGAGTCTACCCTTGGTCCTTTTGAACAGTGAGTGAAGCCTTGGTCATCGAGTCTGGGCCAGACACAGACTAGAGTGACATCAGTGGTTACAGTAGTAATGACATACTCCAGAACAAAGGTGGTCCCTTCCCAGACGCAAGCTATCCCTGGTAATTAGACAGTCTCACAAAACTGCTTGCCAATCTTCTTTTCCCTTGATTGTCCAACTGTTCAGGAATTACTTTTCATCATAAAACACTCCAGAAATCAAGTTAAATTATTGCATGTTGCCATTGCTCAGCATATATTGGGCACTGTGGAAGGATACCAAATATAGATAATGTTTCATCTTGCTGAATCCAAATTCACAGCTGGAGTTGCCCCGAAAGCTGAGGCAGGGGAGTTCCCAAAAGGAGTGTCCCAAACCATTCCAAGATATGGCCACTGGTTGAGATTCCAAAGAAAGGAGAACTGAGGCCTGGGGTGTGGCTAAGTGGTACAGTTCTTACTTAACAGGCACAAGGGCACAAGGCTCTGCGTTCCATCCCCATCCAAAAAAGAAGACAGAGAGAGAGAGAGAGAGAGAGAGAGAGAGAGAGAGAGAGAGAGAGAGGAACAAGAGCAGGGGAAGGAAGTAGGGAGGGGAGGGAAGGAGAGGAGAGGGATAAGGGGAGAGGAGGAAAGAGAAGAGAGAGGAGAGAGTATGAGAAAGGGAGGAAAAGAAGCAATAAAAGCCAGAATGATTCGTCGAAAGCATTCATTAGAGGAACTTACAGAGTGCTGCAGATTGTGCTGTGGACAGACGGCAAAAGGGATGTTCTGCCTAGGTACGTCTTCAGCAAGGGTGTCGGGGTATGGAGTTTATGTGAGGGTTTAAGGAACTTTTGCCCACATCAAGGACCAGTTTCTTTCAGTGTTTTGAGCAACTAAACACCTTTAACAATGCCGGGGAATGCTCAAGGTCCATGCTTGGGCTTAAGCCTACTGAGAAAAACTTGTAACTGGCTGAGTCACCAAGTGATCAAGGCACACTGTGATCTTCGGTCAGGACACAGAAAGACATCGAAGGCAACGGGGGGCCCTATACAGAAATAGGTGGATAGATAGATGATTGATAAATGAATTATAGACAGATAATTGGATAACTAATAGATAAATAGATGACAGAGAGATGTTAAATAGATTGTAGATAGATTATTGATTGATGATAGATGAATAATAGATAGTAGACAGATGAGTAGATAGAACATAACTCAGTCTATCTGGAAGGACAAATCATATATAAAATAATCAAGGGAGCTGATCAGCACCCAGACAGAACCATCTCGGGTGCTAAGGTGCATTCTGCAAACTCTTGGCCCCAGACTGTTCCAGAGTGGTGGGGAGTGACTGGGGTATGCTGGTCAAGAAGGATGTTGCAGAGCATGTGACACCAAAGGATATTTGAGTTTGGGGGTATGATATTTTAACACGGTTTAATCCATTAAAATGTCAGCTTTGCGGCCAGGACCAAGTTCTATGTGCAGCCAGGACCCCCGCCCTTACCCGCCAGTCTTGTTTCACCCCTGAATTCTCCTCACCGGGCCTGGCTAGGCCAGGCAAGGAAGGGAGTGGGGGTCAGGAAGAGCTCCTCTTTGTTTCTCCAGGGATCATTTTAACGTGTTAGTCATGACATTCAAACCAATATATTCTGTTCATGTCTCTCCAGGAGAAAAAGCTAGTAAAAAGCACGGAAAAATGGCTGGCTACTCTAGGGAAGATTTGTTGAGCAGAAAATAGGAGATGGGGTCAGACAAGGAGGGGAGGGACTGAAAACCACTAAGGATCTGACCTCAAAGTGGTAGGCTGCAAAAGAATACGCACACCTCAGGACAGGAGTGAAGGCATCAGAGTGGCATTTAAGGAAGATGTCCTGGATGATCAGGTGAAGTGAGACAGGAAGACTAGAAGGAGGAAGAGTCTGCAGTGAGAATATTGCAGTCATTCAGAACAGAAAAGTTGAGGAGCCGGATGATGGGGCAATAGAAACGGAAAAGAAAAGGGTGTGAAGAATGGTAACCGAGGGAACATGAGAACGTAGCAGGTGGGGAAGCAAAGAGAGGAACTCAGAAGGAGAATATGGACTGTCGTCAGGAACCCTCGCACCCCTCTGCCCTAGCAGTTCTCCAAGGAGCATCACTGCGCTCCACCGGACAAGTGCAGGAGGTTCAGGGAGAGCCGGGCTCGCCACAGGACGGTGTGAAGGCATGAGGAGAAGGGAAAGTTGCTGCGGCCCTCTGTTAGTGCCGGGTGGAAAACCCATAAAGCTAGCCGCTCTCTCCGGAAACATTGCGGTTTTAGTGCTGAGATGTTCCTTATACTATAGCAGCACTACCTTCCCCCTTGACCTCAATTTGGAGAGGCTATTGCAGAGACATTACGTGCTTTAAAACCTGAGAGTGTTTGGAATTATTTCTGAGACTCTCTGAAACCCAGACTCCCTTGAGACTTCAGTCTCCCCACTATTTCTTGAGAACCCGGACTCTCTCAGCTTCTGAAACATCATACTTCCACAATTCTCCTCCTAACTCTCTGGTTTCTTGGCCTCTTGATCTCATTTACTGACCCTTAAAAAAAGTTTTCGTTAATGTATGCTAATTTTACAGAATATTGGGTTGCACTGGAGATTTTCATACTCCCACGTAACATGCTTTGATCACATTCAGTCTCCGTTACCCTCCCTTGCACCCCTACAGATTCTTTTTTATAATGTCCATTTTTTACATAAATACTAGTGACTTCTACATCTGCTCTCCAGTTTCGCCTGCTTTCTCGTCCTGCCCCTAACTGGGCAGTGGGTGTCTCCCGGTGGAGGCCCTCGTCTCATCTTGCGATGAGCACCCCTTTCCTCCCTGCCAGACCCTTTGCCCTCCTCAGCAAGGGTTTTCTCACTTTCCCTGAGGTCCAGCTAGAAATCTGGGTTGTCCTGGAAGTTCCATGTCCTTCCTTCCCCAGCTCTGATCTGTCACAACATCTGGGTCTCCCTGAGACATGCTTTTAGCTTCCAGGCTTTTGGCCCTGTCCTCCGCCCTGTCCCAGTCCACAAACACACGCTCGAGATAAGATGATGTGACTGCCTGGCTTGTAACACCAAGAGACACGTGGGGTAAACAAATGATGTGATGTGGAGTCTTGGGGTTCTGCCATAGGGCTTCAGGGTAAAATATGGAATGAAAAGAGTCTACTTACGGAGATTTCAATTTTTAAATTTTATATATTTGTTTTCCATTTTTGTGAAAGAGATCCACAACTGTGAAAATTTTCAAAACCACTCTTAAACATGCATTCTGATTCCTGGATTTCTGCTTAGCATATATAACAGATTGGCAGCTGGAGAAATAGACAGATAGGTAGATAACTAGCTAGCTAGCTAGCTAGCACATGACCTATTTAGATAGCTAGCTAGCTAGGTAGGTAGATAGATAGATAGATAGCCAGCTAGATAGATAGATAGATAGATACAAAGAGAGAGAGAGAGAGAGAGAGAGAGAGAAGAAAGATAATAGGTGCATGGATGCATGGACGGATAGATACTACTATTCTGGGAAATAGATTTTGCAAATTGCTTTTGTGCTACTGCCACCTGATATTTACCTCTTTGGCCAAAGTGATTCTCTGGAGCGCCCTGACCCACTCCTCTCTGAACGTCATGTTTGTGGTCTCTAGTATCCACTGGAAACAGTGCTCGTGTAGCGACTTTCCTCTTTGATTTCTATAGCTTGTCTCCACAATACAACTGAAAGATCTTAAAGGAGCTGACCTCTCCTGTGTCTAGCACATGACCTTTTACACAGAGCTGATAGAAAAACAAGATGTCTACAGCGCAAATTAATGAGATTTCCACTATTTGTGTTTTCCCAGTGCTCTGGTGACGCCACCTTGCCAATGACCTTAAAAGGGCCTCCCAAACCCTGTTCCTTTATATTGTTTCATAGTTTACCAGTCCACATTAAATTCAGAGTAGTTTGTATTTTTAGGATAGAAAATCTCTTTTCCCTCTGAAATTCACGTTTTGCTCTCATCTGAAAAGATTTACCTGTAAGTTATTTTCTGTAGGTGTCATCACCTCTCATCCCCATCTCCAGCTCCCCATCACTCCCGGAAACCTGGGTAGCTGGGTGTGGATTTAAATATACAGACATAAACCTTTCCATCAGCACATGCCAAACACTGAGTGGAAGACTTTTTGTCTGTATGGTGAAAGAAAAATCATCTTTTATTCATTTTCTGGGATTTTGAAAGCTATGGAATCAACAGTAATGCAGCCCTGATGACATTTTAAAGGAATTTTCACTCAAGTGTATTGAAAAGGTCCTGTTTGATTCCATAATGCACACTGGCATCCCATCGCCATCAAAAATTTAATTGTTCTTGAAATTTTAATACAAGTTTCTGACCAGGGTCCTTAAGGGACTGGAAGTATCTATAATAAGGAGGATGGAAAATGATTTTGGATATGCATTGATAAGCCCAGTGCTGTTGGTCATTTAATCCATGTACTTTTCATTGCAGTCTTGTGGCAACATCTACAAAGGCCTTGCTCAGACTGGTGCGTGGGGCTGCTTTGATGAATTTAATCGAATCTCCGTGGAGGTCTTGTCCGTAGTAGCAGTGCAGGTATGTGGGGCAGGAGTTGGTGGGAGCCTTGTGGTGTTCATGTTGAGCACTGTGAAAGTTCATGGCCTCTTGCTTCCAACCTTTTCTCAGCACCCTTTCCCCTTCCTCCTTGCCACTTCATTACCCTTCCTCCACCCTCTAAAACTGGGTCCAAGGGAGGCTTTTCTCTGATATAAGTACTCTGCAGTTTACCATTAAAGGTCATCCATTTACTGGTTATGAGGCTGTTTTCTTACTCTGTAATATGAGAATAAAGATCTGTGCTGCCTGCTTCATAGAGGTGTAGAGAGAATAAAGACCAAGATGGAAGAGTCAGATGCTTGGAGAGGTCACACTCTCTGGATATGGACCAGAGCTTAACTTGGAGCTCTCCCATTTCCTATCTACATTTTTGAGCAAGTTGCTCCACCTCTCTTAGCCATTTTTTTGCTATGATATTTAGTTTCTCCATATAGATAGTAGGTTTAATAATAGGGTTGTTGTGATATAAGAAATGATAAATGAAAAGTGCACAGCATCAATATTGTCAAATGAAATTCTTTTTGGGGGTTGCATTTTATCTAAGCATACCACTTGCCTTCCAAGTCATGAGAAAGCATGCATTGCACACCTACAGTATGGTAAGTACTGCACTAGTCACCAAGGTGAGGGTGCCCCACAGAATAGGACATGATTCCTAACTTTAAAAATGCTTGAGCTCTTGAGACAGACCTGAGCACTTTCAATGTTTTAGAAGTAATTTAAATTCTGACTCACAGTATGAAGCAAGACTTCTAAATTCATTAGGCTTCCAAATTCATTATCTTCAAGTCAGTCTTAGAAAGGATGGAGAGGATTTGAATTTGGGTAAAGATTGCATAGGCAGTTGGAGCAATAGAAGAAAGGAAGGCAAAAGATGAGTAAGCATTTATTAAAAGTCTCTTCGAGACTTGGCGTTTTTCATTTATCATCTCTTATATTTCCACAACCTCTATCTACCATTACACCCACTATCCATATGGAGAAACTGAAAATCAGAAAAGAAAAGTAACTTGCCCGAGGGCACCAATGCAAAGTGGCAAGGTTAGGATTTGAACCCAGCACCTGACCCACATCATGCAGGTGCCAGTCTTGACACAGTGGTATCTAGGGGATAGATATGAGAGGAGAAAATAAGCTGGTGACACACATTTCAACCAAAGAGGGGACTTGTATGGACTTGTATGACTTCTGCAGTAGAAGGCAGGAAACCTGGAGGATTTCTGAGAGGGAACTGTTGCTAAGTAGAGCTGTTGGTATGTAATATGTAATAGAGAGGTAGTGTGGGGCTCTTCTCTAGTTTCCAGTGATGATATATGATTTCCCCTTCCCTTAAGTCTCTCTGTTTAGTAGGACTTAGTACTGGAAGAACACATACTCCTTTGGACTGAAACCCTGGTCTACCTTAGCCCAAAAGAGCTGACTGTGTGCATCTCAGTGGTGTCTCATGGGCATAGCCGGACATGGACTAGGATGGGAGTATTTCTACCTGAAGACACAAGTTCTACATATCAAGGGCATTTTTGTTTTCCTAGAGATCCAGTTGTTAAACATTTACCAGCACACCTCTGCCTCACAAGGCTGTTGGCTTCGTGTTGCCAGATCTTCCAAATGTTAAAGAGAAGATGAACATTCAGATTTTATAAGTTATATCAGTCCATTTTTATTATAATGAAGTATCTTAGGCTATACAGCTTTATAAAGAAGGGATATTTATTTGGCTTATAATTCTGGAAGCTTAAAGACCTGCATCTGGTGGTGGCCTTCAGGCTGGCAGAGTCCCACAGTGATACAAGCCTCCACGAGGTGAGACAGGGAGTGTGCATGTGTGTTCTGATCTCTCTCCCTCTTCATAAAGCCATCAACATTCAATCACAAAGAGTCCCCCCTGATGACCTTATCTGGTCCTAATCACCTGCCAAAGGCCCCACTTCTAATACCACAGTTGGATTGAATTTATACCTTCTTAGTACCTCACAACAGGAACACTGAAACCAGGTAGCACACTCTGAAACCATATCCAAGTCACAGAAGAAATCAACATGTCTTCTGGCTACTTTCGCCACTGAATGTTCACTTTACAACTCAG
>PVJO010022101.1:0-28677 GCA_004026905.1 Hystrix cristata | reverse complement strand
ACTAAATTGATCCATTGATCGGTTTGGCATTGTTCTGCTGGGATCAAGGATGTGAGACTGAAATTGGGGGCGGGAATGCGGGCCGCCCTGGGGGCAGGTAGCCTAGATAAAGATACAGGAAGAAGCTTAACTAGCTGCTTGTTTGCATTGCTTATTTGCATACATTCCTTGCATTTTCCTCACTTTACTTTGCGGCTGGTCCGCTGCCGTCTGCCACGCACCCTCCCTGCTCGGACCCAGCGGACTATAGACTGAAACCTCTGCAGACTGTGAGCTAATAAATCTTTCTTCCCCTAACTTTGGGTGTCGAGTATTCTGTCCCAACAACGAGAGAAAAGTAACTAAAACACCCTATCATCTACAGATTCCTTTTTCTTAACCAATTTTCAGTGAATACTGAAACAGAAATACCTATCATTTATCAAGGTAGAAGAGTGGAAGAAAAAAATTAACTCTTGTTAGATGGGCAACAGAAGGTTCCACCTCACAGAGTTTAAATCCTAAACACACATCATAAATACACTCAATTTTAAATCATAAACACACCATTTTCCAGGCAATGGGCAAGAGGTAAGACATGTTAAATAAAGTAAATTTTTAAAAAGGTCACAGGTTAGATAACCAAGAACAGTTGTCTATAGGCAACCAAAACTTAAACTATTCTGATCTCTCCCAAAAATACTAACCCTAAACATAAACAAAACACCAGTAGTATAATTTTTTTGTTCTTACCATCATGAGTCAATGAAATTAAAGCAGTTAGTTTTAGACAAATCAACTTACACAGCTATTTACCTTAAAAAAAAAAAGTATGCCACCTAATCATGAGAAAGGTCAAAAGATCTGCCCTTTATGTTCAAGAGATTGTGCTATAACTGCTATAAAATTGAGAATTTGTGCAAAATTTTCATCTTCAATTAGCTTTGTATGCACAATAAGCATCAAATTCTAGCTTAATAAGTGTAACCAGTTAATCTTGATTATCAATTTGATTGGCTTGAGAAAGACCTACCAGATTAGTAAAGCACACTTCTGAATGCATATGTGAGGGTGGTTCCAGAGACAGCTGGCATGTGGCCCAGCAAGCTGAGGTGGGAGACTCACTTTGAATGTAGGTGGCACCACCTAATATGGTAAGGACCCCGATGGAACAAAAGCAGAAGGAAGAAGCCCACTATCAAAGACTCTTTCTCTCTTGTTCTATATACTGGCTGCCATTGAGCTAAGTGCATTTGCTCTGCCATGCCCTTCTGCCATGATGTTCTGCTCCACCACAGGTTTAAAACAATGGAGCCAGCTATCCATGGACTGAAGCCTCTAAAACCATAAGCCAAAATAAACTTTTCCTCCTCTCAATTGTTTTTCTCTAGTATTTTGTCATAGAGATGGAAAATTAACACAATATGATTTTATTTTCAAGATAAAAACAATTGTTTTAAAATGAAAGGCTGCATAGTTTATAAAAGAATTCAGTGACCTGCCATCTCAATTTTTTTAGACTAATATCACTTATCTTTAAGAGTACATTTGGAAAAACAAGTATAATTGGGGGTCAGTTAGTGGTTATTGGCTATTTTTAATTGAATGTACCAACTGCTCTACATTTTGTTGAAACCATTCTAAAGAGAATATTGTTCATTTGATGGCTGGGTTTATAAAATATTATGAGGTTAAACCTGTTACGTGCCTTCTGTAAAAAGATGTATAAAGTAATTAGTGCACATAATGAAAAAAACACTCTTTTAAAAATGATTTGCTCTATTATAAAATTAATACATATTTATTTGCAAAATTTTGTGAAAGAGAAAAATAGAATAAGGAAACTAGGGCTAAGGATTTATCTCAGTGGTTAGAGTCCTTGCCTAGCAAGCTCAAGGCCCTGAGTTTAATCCCTGGCACAAAAAAAAAAAAAAAAAAAAAAAAAAAAAAAAAAAAAAAAGAAAAACTTACCCTTGCCCAAAACTATTTTTAAAACAAAACAGTTATTAGTCTTAGCATCACCTTGAAACAACTAAATTATAAAATGATATCTTGTACTATTTAGTGGCTTTGGGAAAAGGGAAAAGATTTCCAAAGACCAAAATATTAAGCTCACACCATTTTTTAACAATGTATCATTAGGGCTGAGCTCTACTTCAAAAATGAAGTAAATCTTTTTCTAAGCAGGGTACAAATCACCCAGGCACTTAGGCTCCAGGGGCTCATAAAGCATCCACATTAGCATAACAGCAGAGAGAAATCTGAACATGAAAACAACAAACAATGGAGAATCAGATAAGAATCAGCAAAACATTTTAGGATCATTCTTGAAGAAGTTATTACCATTAGAGCAAAGTTATCCCTGGAGCTATGATGAAAGAACGAAAAAATAAATACATATAAAAGGAAAGAAACTTCTCTGCTGGAAAAGAACATAAAAATGAAAAGGAGAATTAAGAGGAAAAAAAGATAGACAATTTTCTTCCCCCTCCCAAATTTATTATAATATAACAGAAGCCCTAAAAACAGGGGCCATGAGAAGTCATTTAACTGGAATGATTAGAGAAGAACAGAGAAAGTTCCCCAGTCCTTTCCAAATTACAAAACCACAGTATTAGTGATGTTGGGGACCAAAGTCCCCAAAGTATGACACTTTGACATGCTGAGTGCCTTCAATTAAAAGAAAGGGAAAGAAAAGGCCTTAGGCAGCCGAGAAGTAAGGTCTCTCACTTCCCCTTGTCACTCTCGCACCCCAACCATAAGATGGAGTTCTCTCTGAAGTTCCAGCATCTAACCTAAGGAAATTCTTCCAAAAGAAATGCTAAGGCAGACAGAGATGCACATGGGAATAAGATGGAGGACTTTAATCTATAGGAAGGGAAGGCATGTCTTCTTCCTTATCCTCCCTGTCAACAATGCATGGAATGTACCCTAACTCTAGTTTTTATCCCAAGTAACAGGTGAGGTGCAATAGCAGTGTACCAACCATGATGCCTCCAAGGAAGAGAACAGCAGCCAATGAGCCACGTCTTGCACAAGGGAGAAACCCCTTAAAACACAAGGGAGGAAGAGGTTTCAATAAAATTCCATACTCTTAACCCAAAGTGAAATTTCCAGACGCTGACCCACCCCAGCAACCTCCTAAAAGCTAACCCCTTGTCCTTGCTAAGGGGCAGCCTGATGACTCTCTGTCCCTGCTGTCCCCCACCCCTTCTTTTTCCTGTGACTTCATTAAAGCTTTTTGCCTATAAGCTCCTGCTCTTGCCTCAGTTTTAATTTCTGTCATCACTGAGACAGAAGTTCCCTTTGAGTCCATATCAATGCTACTGTCTTGTATCCACCCCCTCCCCACCGAATCTCATTACCAGAGCAAGAAGAGACTAATACGCAAGAGTCCTCACCATGCCCAGACAGGTGTCTCCTTTACCCTTCAGGGGCAGCTCAGAAGGACCACCTGAGAGACGTTTCTCATCTGCAGAGGAAGAATGTGTGTTCCTACAGCAGATATTCATCCCCCCCACCCCCCAGAGGAATTTGGTGCAGGCTACTGTCCTGCTACTCACCCCATTTATGTTCCCTGAAAATCATTTACTACCCACTAAATTGTCTATCTCACAGTTCTCTCTCCTCTGTAAGTGACTGAATGCCACTGGATTATTCCATAACAATTCTCTTGCAGTTCTTCCATACATATAATAAACTTGTATTATCTCTTTCTGCTGTGAACCTACTGTAAGTTTACTTCAGCAGATCTAGATCTTCAGAAGAGAAGAGAAAAATTCTTTTACCCCTACAGTGATAACAGTAGTAGAAATGGCAGTTAGCATGGGTATTAGCTTATTTTCTCTTGCTATAATTGAATACCACAGGCTGTATACTTTATAAAGAATAGAAGTTTACTTAATGCATAGTTATTGAGGCTGATAACTGCAAGGGTATGGTGTTGGCATCTGGTGAAGGCCATCTCGCTGCATTGTGACATGGCAGAGGGCATCACAGGTAAACATGCCAGAAAGAGCATGTTTATAGCAAAGCCACTCCCACGATAGTCCATTAACCCATCAGCCTCTAAATCCATGAATAGACAGAACAAATCAGCGCCCAAAGGTCCACATCACAGGAATGCTGCTCTGCGACCAAGTTTCCAGCACACAGAACTGGAGGGGCACATTCAGACCACAGAGATAGTGCATCACCTGAGTCACACTCAGCACTGAAACATCAGAAAAAAGCCTAGAAAGCAGCTTTGCTTTACTCAGTCTAAGACTCAGACTATTAGACCCACAGCACGATGGTGGAGTTGGAATGTAAACACAATGTGTGGACATTGCACCACCAAATGCACCTCACAAAAGCATCATTCCTATGGACTGATTCATCTGGAGTCCCCTCTAACCCTGTATCCACTGCGCCTCCCCTGCTGAACATCGCAGCTTACTAACACAGCACACTGTGTGACCAGTCAGCCTTCATCCTTGTGACTGTACGGCCACTGGGAGGTGTGCTGCTGCCCAGCACCCCTAAATATCATACCACATCCTACCAATTTTAGGAAAGAGTCAAAATTCAAAGTACAGTTTCTAAGGAATATACACTGCTTCGCACCGCTGTAGAACTGAAAAGCTAAGTGGATACATTCAAAGTTGAGTAGTGTCTGTGTGCATATATATCATTATATACAAAGACAATTTTAATTTTGTCAATTCGCAAAATTTGCCTCAGTTCAGTGCATTATGTTTCGCACCACTATAATGAATAATGTAGGGTGGGTAACCTTCCAATGAAAAGAGATGAATAACCATTCCACTCACAATTCTGCAGGCGCAAGGGCCCACATTTGGTGATGGCCTTCTCACTAGCAAAGCCCAAGGTGACGGGACATCACATAGCAAGACAGACGGGGCATGTGCATATTATCTATCGCCTGGACTCTCTCTTCTTATAAAGTCACTATGGTTCAATTATTGGGGCTCAGTTCTGATGACCTTATTTTGTCCTAGTCACCTCTCAGACACCCTAAACACTCTAGTTTAAGTTTGTATCCTCTTAATGTCTCACAGTGGGGATTAAATTTTAACACATAAACATTTGGGGACATACTCTCAAACCATGACATTTGGTTATATCAGAAATTTAAGGACATTTTTTTTAAATGTCTCAAATGCCTACACCAAATCCAGTAGGTTCTTTCACATTACTCGAA
Source organism: Hystrix cristata (assembly GCA_004026905.1). NCBI lineage: Eukaryota > Metazoa > Chordata > Mammalia > Rodentia > Hystricidae > Hystrix > Hystrix cristata. Next base: position 23,495 of record PVJO010022101.1, on the reverse strand, counting down.
ATTTGGTCACAGTAAGTTGAGGGGGACTTTGTAGTCTTTTGCTACTGACCAGTATGGATTTTAAGTGCAAATTAATCAAGAGGCATATAGTATCTTTTATAAGGCACTGAAGACAGAAATTTTCCTAAATTTTGCTAAAATTGCCTTCACTTGTCAGTTTTTCACCTGGAACGCAAATGAAAGAAAGCATTTCCACCAATAGAGTAGGGTGAAAACCCACAGACTGGGAAAAAATTTTGCTAGCTATCCATCAGACAAAGGTCTAACATCTAGAATATACAAAGAACTCAAAAACATTAAACCTCCCAAATTTAAAGACCCAATCCAAAAATGGGCAACTGAAATGAATAAACATTTCTCAGACGAAGAAATAAAAATAGCAAATAAAGGGCTGGGGATTTAGCTCAGTGATTAGAGTGCTTGCCTTGCAAGCACAAGGGCCTGAGTTCGATCCCCGGCACCACAAAAAAAAAAAAAATAGCAAATAAATATATGAAGAAATGTTCAACATCACTAGTCATCCGAGAGATGCAAATCAAAACAACGTTAAGATTCCACCTCACTCCCGCGTATATGGAAAAAATCAACCAATAACAAATGCTGGCGGGGCTGTGGGGAAAAAGGAACACTCCTCCACTGTTGGTGGGAATGTAGACTGGTCCAGCCACCGTGGAAATCAATATGGAGATTCCTCAAAAAACTACAACTAGAGGTTCCATTTGACCCAGCTATTCTCCTACTGGGGATCTTCCCAGAAGAATTAAAATCGTCATACCACAAGGACGTATGCACCACCATGTTCATAGCAACACAATTTGTAATAGCTAAGTCTTGGAAACAACCTAAATGCCCAACAACCAATGAATGGCTAAAGAAAATGTGGTTTTTCTACACAATGGAGTACTACACTGCCAGAAAAAAGGATACACTAGAGTCATTTGTATATAAATGGATGTTCCTTGAGAACATACTTTTAAGTGAAATAAATCAGACACTCATGAGTACACATCGAATTGTCTCTCTGATATGAGAAACCATAAGTGTAAATAAGGACAAAGAGGTGTAATAGATAGTATATAAAAGGAGGATGGTGTGCAAAGGAGAGGAGTACTAGAAAGAAAGAAGGGGAAAAGCAGAAAGGCAACAGGGAAAAGAGAGGGGAAAGGGAAAATATGGAAAATGATGAATGAACCTGCTGTAAATAGGAAGGGAGGGAGCAGAGGGGAGGGGCGGGGGAGAGGGGGAGAACCAAGATGCATCATGTATAGGTACAGAATAAATGCAATGAATGTGACCATTGTATGTAGAATGTACCAATACATGTTCTTGGTTTAAAAAAAGAAAAAAGAAAAAAAAAAAAGAAAGCATTTCCATTTACTTCAAGGGCACTTGCTTCAGCGCAACTTGTCAGAATATTTCCTGAGATTCTAACCTGCTGCTTCTTAAACACTCAGGGTTCGTAAGATACGCAAGCGCGAAGTTCCTCTAGCATGTAAGGAATGACCAGGAAATAGTCTCATACTAGCCAAGTTTACTGTTTTTTAAGACTCAAGCTTTTCGAACAGTGTTTGGCTACTTTTAATCAAATGGAAATTAATCTTCTACATGACTATAACAGAATTCTTCAGAACGAGGGGGTGTTAAGATTTGAATTTGCCTCCTTTCTGCCAAAATCTGTGGACTCCACAAATATAAAAATCTGATCCACCACTTTTGGCAAGGGTCTGCCTGTTTGTAACAAAAGTAATCATGTGACATGTAAGTATTCGGCAATATTAGATTTTTTCCCTTTGTAAGGTTAAATTATTACTGTTACTATTTTTTTTGAGACAGGCTCAATATGTAGTCCAGGCTGGACTCATGCCTGCCTCAGCCTCTGAAGTGCTGAGATTACAGGCATGTGTCACTACATTCAGCTCAAGTTAAGGTATTTTTTTTAAAGAATATAGTAGAGATGATTTTGCAATGCTTTCTCCAGTGTGTGTCCAATGACCAAATCTTTCTAATGACCAAAAATAAGTATGCATAATTAATACATTATATATCTAAAGAATTAGATAAGCATGGATCTAAATAATAATGATTGAAAAGATGTAACGTTCTGTATTACATGCTAAGAATTTCTTTCCATGATAAGAAAAAGTGATTTCCAAGTCAAGTGCTTTGACTGTCTAATATTTCTAAATTAGCTAGACTGAGAATACAGAGGACAAAAAAGAAAAAATACATCAGAGATGAGTCTACAGAACGTATAATATGCTGGTAGGAAGCAGGATGAGCGCGACATGAGAACCAAACAGTTCTGTGCTCGGATGATCACTTCTGGCCCTTCCTCGTAAGTCCCTGAACCATCTCCCCACAGTTCACCAGGGGAAAATCCGAGACTATGTAGAAACAGGTGTTGCTGGAGACAGGTGTCAAGAAGTGGGAGAAAGATGCCAAATGAAGAAACGCACATCAAGTCCAAAGGCTTACACTGGGAGATTAACACTCTGAAACCTCTTTAGCTGAGAGAAATGACTGAAGGGAAATCCAACCCCCAGAGGTACAATGATGACATGTTCAAAACTCCTCTAAAAATAAATGAGACATCCCTATTTGGATATTTGATTTTAGTTTCTCCTGAGTAAACTACTGGATTATTCCCCATACTCACTGATTATATATAAGAAGCTATTTCCTTGTCAGAGCATTGTAGCCTCTCCTGATCAGTCACCCAGGTTCAAAATCTCTGAATTTCTCACCCCACCACCACACCTGTCAGCTCAGCTATGGGTGTTTCTGATGCTCCCTAATTCTCAGAGGTCTCTGATGCTCTGTCCTGTCCATCCTCTGAGCAAGAGACTGCACGGTTCCTTCTTACAAAACACAGTGTACACCTGGGTCCTTAGACAGCTAGGAGACAAAGTAGCAGGCAAGAGTTAAATAACTTTTACATTTATGTTGTTTTGGTAAACTAATCCTAGTAATAGTTTAATGACAATTCCATTCAAAAGAAAAGTTTTTTTTTTAATACTTAAAGCCTCTGGTCAAAACAATCTTTTAATTTTAAGTAATATATGTATTTTGATACAGAAGAAGGTAGAGTTACCAACAGAAGATATTTAAGCTTAAAACACACTATACGGGATAGACTTCTATGAAAGAAGAATGGAAATTTGAGTCTCAGAAAAAAGGATGATGCAAAATCTCTAGTTTCTTATGTTTTATTAAATACATTTAAAGAGTGATGCAATCATTATACTTTTAAATTCTATAATTAAAATATGCCAGACAGTCTATCTTCTGCAACTATGTAAATTTACATTGGAAAAAATTCAGTGTTAATTTAAAAAATACAAGAGAGGATGCAGCATTTAAAAATTATTTGGGGGTAATGCCCAAACAAAAGTGTCAACACCTCACTGGACCACAAAACAAAGTCCAACCTCCTCAGGCAGCATCCTCTGTTCCAAGACTCATCCCATCACCCACTACTGCCTCTGTCCACCCTCCCACGTACACCAACCCCCAAGAAATGGTCTCCGAGGTCAGACCTATTGCTTTTCCCAAAATATTTTCTAGGGAGAATTTTCACCCTCGTTTAAACAGTACTCTCAGCCTAAAATGTAACTGTTCCCCTCCAAAGTATGCCTGCCTACTGAAATCCCATCCATAAGTCAATAATCAATTCCTGCCATTTTCCCCAGTGTCCCAAAAGAATTCATCATTCCTTTTCTGTTCTCATTCAGAGCACTGTGTAGCTCTACTAGGCAGTTACCACATTTTATGTCATTGTTTAGCATCCCTCCCCACAACCATCTCATATTAAAAAAAAGAGTTTGGTTATTTTTTTGTTTTGTTTTGTTTTGGTGCTGGGGCTCGAACTCAGGGCCTTTAGCTCTAACCACTGAGCTAAATCCCCAGCCCAGGTTATTTTTTATTGAGTTGAGTTAAAGAACATCAATACAATTTTACCAAGAGTCAATATGCTCACGTGAAGCAAGTTCCAAATTCAGTACTCACAGACACACTACTTGCACAAACTTTTTCAAAGACTTGGTGTGTGCCTCAATAGGTAAATCTCAACTTTAGATAGTTTATACCTAAATTTCTGCATTTTGGCAAAGGATCAGGTAAAAGTGTGGGTGTAGTGAACTCAGAGACTTCACACTGAGCTACATCCCCAGGGTTTTGTTTTTGTGTTCGTTTTTTGAGACAGGGTCTCACCAAGTCGGTAAGTTGCCCAGGCTTGCATTTGTGATTGTCCTGCCTCAGCTTCCCAGTCTGTTGGGATCATAGGTGTGTGCCACCATGTTCAGTATATTTCTGCATTTTAAATTTAAGATTACACCATCCTTCTGATATAAGAGAAAGTCTTAATAAAGTTAACCAACAGTAATTTGTCATAATTTCAAAATAAGAAAGACTAATTTTGAATACCACTGACTTATGGGAGCCTGAGAATAAAATCCTTAAAATAAACAAGATACAAAGTGAACACTTAACAAAGCAAATCAGTTGAAGAATGGAGGACACTACTCAAATATTTTGCCAGTACTTAAACTTACCTTAAATTCTCTATCTAAAACAGATTTTCCAAATAAAACTCTACATCCCTTAAAAAACAAAAGTCACATGTACTAGTCATTTTATTATTTATATCCCAAAAAATAATTATAAAGAGATAACTCATTTCATTTTGGCTTTCACTAAACATTAAACTATACAACATGAGAAACACCCACAATTCATTTCAAAGAAAATCTACATTTCATTGCTCAGTAATAAAACTATTATCTTATAATGCAGAGTTTGACAGCCAAGTAGTTTTACATACAGCTCAATTTTATAATATCTGTATGTCTAACACCTATTTCCTGCTTATATATTCACAAAGTATTTTGCAGTACTAGATATAATTATAAGAAAAAGTGATAATAAAAAAAAAAAAAAAGAAAAAGTGTAATATCAACCCCTGTTTAGTCTCATCCGGAAGAAATAAAGGAATCACATTTGCAAATGGCAAGACTGTAAAAGGAAACATCAACCTTTAATCATAACAGAAAGAGATGATAGTCCTTTTTCCTATGCCACAGCACCTACTAACAGCTTAAGAAAAACAGTCCCAACATGTGAGGCTCTGAATCGGCATAGGATCTGAAGAGCCACACGCTGGATACAGAGCTGACTTTACAAAACCCAGCCCAAAGCTGAATCCCTGCAATGTTACAGTGGAATGTGCTTCAGGACTCCAATTATGTAACTGCTGAGTGGCCACATCTGTGACACATTACAAAACCAAAGAAGTTGCCAGTAAAGTTTTTAGTGTTTTATTCTCAAAAACCTTCCATTATGATTTAATAAACTTTGTATCATCTCAGTAGTCTAAAATTTAGATTCATTTCCATGACTTTTCTGTAACTACTTATTGTCTCTTCCTTGGGTCAGTGAAATTTAATTGGATTAATTTGTTAAACAAACAAACAAACTTGTTAACTGTGATTTTTAAAATCACAGAAAGAGGGTCTGGCGATTTGGCTCAGTGGTGAGAGTGCTTGCCTAGCAAGCCCAAGGCCCTGAGTTCGATCCCTAGCATAAACCCCTCCAAAAGAAAAAGAAAATCACAGAATGAGGAAATTGGATAGAATTTAAGAGATCATATAGATCAGACACCCCTCCTATGTATTCTACTTCCAGACAAACCAATGAAATGTCTAATTCACCTGAACTCACAGTTGCAGAGTGCCAGATTTAGAGTCAGATCCAGTATCTCAAGTTCGCAGAACAATGCCCTCTAAACACAGCTTCCATCATTTTATCACACATTTAACTAAATTGTACCACAGTGTATTCTAGCAGAATATGCAGTTCACTTATGCAATCTGCCATCATTTATCTAAGACAAAAAATGTTTATGTTCTGAATTATTTCATTTTCTTGAATAGGCACCGTATTGTTCAAATATATTCAGTTTGAGGCTGACCTCACACTTCCGATTCTCTTGCCTCTCAGCCTCCTGAGTACTGGGATTAGTGGTGTATGCCACTGTGTCAGGCATGAAAATATTTCTTTAAAATTTTTCATTGTCATTGCTCGTTTAAACCTAAGAGCTACATTGCTTATGAACACAGAACTCGTGATGGGGCACCTGTGTGCTGGTAGCAGCCACAGCACACAGCCAGGCTGAGTCTCCAGCTGTGTTCACAGTGACTGGCACTGAGGAACCCTCCTCCCACCGCTCCTGCAGTCTCCTTCATGGTAGAGATTCTCCGCTTCTGTAGGGACCCAAGAGTTTGGCTTACATCATCAGTCACAAGATTTCCGATGAGAAAATGCATAAAAATTAGAAATACTTGGTCCAAAAGATACCTGTACACAGGAAAAAATTCGCATTTTCAGATCTGATAAATTGTTGTAAGGTGAAATTCTAAAATTCCTCCATAATTATGATACAAAATAATAACTGAGCAATTTCTATGTCCCGGGCACTGTGCTATATTAATTCATTGTTCTACCACTGTTTCTTTATTGTGGACTAAATAATGACACTCTATGATACAGCACTCCACAAAGCATTGCTGAGATACTATCTAGTATTCTCCATACAGGGTAACTGCTAAAATATCTCAATTAGTATCAGGGTAGGTGTTTATTTTCTTTTCTTTTTTAAAACTTTTGCCAAGAAATCTGAATGACTCTGGAAAAAAGAAACAGAAACTGCCAGGCTTTTACTGATAAAACAGAGCATACAAAGAAGAGTAGCTGGTGCCCTGGGAAAGTACACAGGCTCACAAAGAACCCAAGAGTGGCCCAAGCCCTAGGCCGGGAAAGTGCCAGAGGGCAGGGTCTAGGCCTCAAGGCCCCACCACCAAAATGATCCCCAGTCTTTCTCCATTGCCATAGGTGAGGACCAAGAAACAACTGAAGAACAATTAGTTCTTGAATAGAGTGATCTCCAGGAGATGGATTTGTGTGAATCTCGGTTTTGTCCTGTATTAATTTGCAGCATGGAAAGCACTGGCAAGTGTGGAGGGCCACACTGTCCAAAAGAAATATGCTGGAGGCTGAACTCAGGTCAAATAGGTGACTCCTGAAGCTCACTACAGAAACAGAAGCCTTGGAGTTACAGGCCTCCTTGACACAGGGTTATACAAAGACAATATACAACTGTCAAAGCAAGTGTAGAGATGATCATTTCACACCAAATACCAGATAATGAGATGGCACACAGCTCTCTGACATGCTATTTCTTTTTTAAATTCCTAGTCACATCAAGTAAAACAAGCTTGAAAAGATTTTAGAAGGCTTGGAATTAGACAGCAGGAGAAATTTTAAAAATCTATCTCATTCAGCTCAATTCCTTCTGAATTATATTCCCTTTTCAGAGACTCAGATGTGAATGGACTGATTAGGATTTAACTAAGTGGCCAGATTAGTGATAAAACAGATTCAGATATAAATCTTCTACTTCTGTGAATACTTTGTATAATACTAACATGCTCAGCAGGAACTATAATAAAACCATTATAAAAATACAACAAGCTGAGTGTGGTGGCATAACCCTCCGGGAGCCTGAGGCCAGTGATCAAAAGTTTGAGCCCAGCCTAGGCAATTTAATGAGGCCTGGTCTCAAAAAAATGCCTGGGGACGCAACTCAGTGCAAAGGCCCTCTGCACAATCTCCAGTAACTAACCCACCAGCACATTATACATAAAATATATAAATGTAATCTATACTACTATGATGCATAAAATATCTATAAATACAAAATGTATATAACAAAAATGTTGGTAATAAAATTGAGGCACAGTAAAATCTGTATTTAATCCCACATCCGTAAAGCAATATACTACAGATTTTAAAATGACTCTTTCAATTCCTGAAATTGAATATATCCAAAAATTAGTATTTTCTAGCACCTTTGTTACAAAATCTGTAGTTTGTTGCTACTAATTTCAAATTCTTATCTTTTTAATTCAGTAAAACAGTAGCAAAAACAAACATGGTTGTTTCTGATTAACAAATGATTAATGTTACCTGATGTGCACAACTTGCAGAAGACCACGCAAAGGATGGGGCACAGCAGAGTGAAGGGGATGCTATCTAGCAAGTAAATGCCGCTTTTTCATGGAACAGACTCACAGCAACTTCAACAATATGAACCACTGTGATTGTGGACTTCGAATCATTTCCAGAATGAGAATAACAAAATAATATTTGATATGACTTTTAGTAAAAAGTATAGATTTAAAAAGGGAACAAAGCAACTAACTGTCCTAGGCAGGATTCACTCTACCTACGCATGCTGTTTCTTGTGTGGCATGCAGAGCCATAGCTAATGAAGTATACATTTTAGTTTATAAATCTCTGCACTGTCTGCGATGGAGACTCAATTAATAGTGATCTTTTGCTGTCAATAACCTACTAATGACATGAGTTCCTCCTCAAAAGCTTTACTAGGGAAGATGGCATCATAAGTGACTGAAGGCACCTTTGACTCTGAACACAAAAATTAAGCAAAGAAATTGATTTAACCTCACTCACAAATGGCCTGGCAGATAAAGAGGCAACCCATTTCCAGGAATAAATAATGTTTACTGATGTCAGCAGGAATGGTGGTAAAGGCTTCTGAAAAACCCTGTCCTCTATAAACAGTGAGGGCAGTGTCAAAAATTGTCAGAATCAACTTTTGCAGAACTTTGGAAATCAACTAAAGGTCTGCAGCAATCTGGGGAATCTGTATTCAAGCAAAACAAATGAATCATGGTAAGAACAGTAAACTATGTGCTGTTTTTGACCTACTCTATTCTCACTTCTGACTCTCTGGCTCCATAGTAGCCTTAAAAACCAACAGCCTTCACTCATGGTAAAAACCAACAGTCTGTCAACCAGCAGAAGGGTATGATGCAGTTCAGGTGCCTTCAAAGTCCCATTCCCAGAAAACTCATTATTTGACCTGTCTGGGTACTCGAGGAAGACTCCACAGGCACAGTCTGCTTATTTAACATGACCTGGCCCTCACCCAGCGAGAGGAGCCTCTTGCTCAGGGGCATTTGTGAAAAATAATCAGTTGCAGTTGTTTATCATCACAGCTGCCTGAGGCTATGTATAACAGCTGGGGCAAACAATAAACAAATCAATAAGCTTAAAAGAAAAAATGGGGAATATAATATTCATAGGAGATTTTGAAAAACACTGACCTATTCCTGGGACTCTACAAGGTCATGTACATGCACAGGGCTGTGTGTGTGTATGTGTGTGTGTGTGAGTGTTCATGTTGTGCATGTGCTCGGTCTAAGCCTCAGGAGATGCTAAGCTTTCACCTTAGGCCAACTCTGAGACTTTCTAGTAGCAGGAAGTGAAGGCAAAGGCAGAGTTGTAAACTGACTGCACATGGAAGGTAGGCTCTAACATGCACATAGGGCTGCTCTGCAAACACTGGAAGGTTTATTGGTGTCAGGCATTAAAGGAGATCCTCTCCTCAGTCACTAGCCGACCACTAATCTACCTGGGTAGACACAGGACAAAGAGCATGGCCTTCACAAAATTAGTTCAGGAAAAAACCTAAACAAACAAAAACAGTAACAACAACGAACACCAGAGAGAAGAATCCAATTTTCAGAACTAGTACTTTATATTATTTCCAACACCTAGTTTTCAAGTAAAAAACCCTACGAAACATGCAACAAACAACAATAATAAATTCCTCCAACAAAAACAAAAAAATAGAGGAAAAACAGTCAATAAAGATCATTCCTAAGAAAGCCCACAAATTAAATCTACTAGAAAAATACTTTAAATCAGCAATTTAAATATGTTCAAAGAACTAAAGAAAAACATTTCTAAAGGACAAAGGAAAGCAGAAGAATGACTTTTCATCAATAATGAGACAGAAATTATAGAGAAGAACCAGATGAAATTCTGTGAGAGATGTATAAGAACTGACAGAAAAATTCACTCCTACTCTGCAAATCTGAAGTGGAAGGGAGACTCAGTAAATCTGAAGACAGGTCAATTGAAATTACTTGATTTGTGGACTAACTCCCTCTAAAATAAATAAATACATACTTACATACATACAGCCTTGGAAACCAGTGGAATTTCTCTCCAGTCATACCAATCTATACCATCAAGCATACTGACATAGATATAATCAGAATGAGAAGAAGAAATTTGAACAAATAATGCCCCGAACCTCCCTAATTTGAACAAAATCATTAATCTATTATTCACCTGGAGGCTTTACAAACTCCAACTAGGATAGACTCAATGAGATTACACCTAGATACATCTATATCGAACTGTTCACAAAGTCAAAAGACAAAAAGAATGCTGGTAGCTCCAAGAGAGGAGCAACCTATCATAGACAAAGATAAGCAGTCCATTTTTCTAAAGAAACCACAGAGGACAGAAGTAAGTGGGATGACATAAAGTGATAAAGAATTCTACATCCACAGAAGCTATCCCTCAAAAATGAAAAATCAATGAAGACATTCTCAGACAAAAAAAAAAAAAAACCCCTGAGAAAATCTGTTGCTAGCACATCTGCCTTATAAGAAACATTAAATGGAGTTCTTCAGGCTGAAATGAAAGGAGCCAGGAAAGAAACTCCAATCTATGTGAAGAAGTGAAAAGCACTGATAAAGGTTAATGGCATAAGTAAATATGAAGGCGGCATAAAGTTTGTAAGGGTTGTTTATATCATATCTGATTAAAAATATAATTGCATAGAGCACTAATTATAAACATGTGTGGATAGGCGCGCCTTGTATAAGGATGTAATGTTTATGACAATAGCCCAAAGAAAAAGGGAGAAAAGAAAACTGCATAGGAGCAAAGTTTTTATATACAACTATAATTAATGTGATATTAAAACCAAACAGGATTGTTATAAATTAAGCTATTAAGTGTAATCTCTAAGGTAATCACTTTTTTAAAAAGCAGAAGAAACAACAAAGGGATAAGAAAGACACACTAAAGAATATCCAAATATTCCAAAAAAAGAGGGTGTTATGGGTTGAATCGTGCCCCTTAAAAAGACATGTTTAAATCTAACATTGCTGTCAATGGGACAATATAGGAAGTAGGATCCTGAGTTGTCACAAAGCTAAAATGAAGTCATCATGAACTAGGGTGGATCCTAATCCAGTGACTGGTGTATAAGAAGGGGACTGAACAGAGACAAAGAGAAGAGTGCCAGGGAACATTGAGGCAGAGGCTGGAGTGCTATGTCCTCAGCCAGGGAATGCCAAGGACTACTGCAAATGCCAGAAGTTACAAGAGACAAAGTGAAAAAACTCTCCCTCAGAGACTTCAAAAGGAACTAACTCTGTCTACACCTTGATTTAGGACTTTTAGCCTATAGAACTGTTGGATAATTAATTTTTTTTAAACTGTCCAGTTTGGTGTAGTTTATTACAGAGGCTAAACTAATATAAAGGCAGTAATGTAGGAACAGAAGAACGACAAAAACATAAGGATGTGTTGAGATGGGAAAAATAAAGGCTGAAAACGTAGTAGCCAATCAACTAAAAGATTAATGTCTAAAATCCCAACTGATGAGATGTAGGCTGCTATTCAGTAAGACACTTAAATTCGTGGATAAAAAGATTGCTTTTGAGATATAACTTAACATGAAAACTACGAAGTTTGCCTCTTCATTACGAAATATTAGAGAGGGCTGTCTGTGACATTTTTTGTATAAGCCAAACAAGCCTTACATATAATAGCAAACTTTTGAAAGCAATTGTTAAAAACACAACAACAAATGCTAAAGAATAGAAACAGAATTGATTTTTTTCTCAAACTGACACACAATTGTAAAACTTTCAACATTACTCCATTCAAAACAGTTTGATTTTCTTTTTTTGAGGCCCACAGGGCACATTTTATGCTGCTAAAAGTCACATTACACACAGAAAGTTGTGCCCATTATAATCTGATAATTCTGTTACAACACATACAGATAAAGAAGTTTTTAGCAAAAGTAGTAATAACAATGATAATCAAAACTCTAATGTTTCCAATTTACAACACAATCATTATTTATTGGTAAGTGACATTAAAGAATTTTTGGATTTAAATGATGAAAAGCTTAATATTTCATGCGGTAAGGAAATAAAGATGTAAGAAAAAAGAACAGATGCAGATCAGACCTAAAAACAACTGACTTACTAGATCAGAAACAGAAGCACACTATGGAAGTCAATTTTGATTTCTGCAAAATACACTGAATGTCCCTCAACTATTCTATGAACCATTAATTTCATTACCAATCTTTACACCATGAATCACCTGAAAATTCCATTACCCACCTGATATAAAATATGAGGATTTCATTTTACTAAGTGCTGAATTAGCAAGTACCTAAGGTAGCCTTTCATAGGCTATCAGAACAAAGAAATCAATACAGAAAGAATCTTGGAATCAAAAGAAAAGTGTAAAGGGAAGTAATATTGATGGCCTTATGTGTTAGCCATTCCCTCTGCCTGTGAGAGAAAAGTTAAAGGTAGCTCTTCTCGATGGTCTGAGCAAAAATGACTTCTTAAACTAATTAAGAAAGGCCAAAAATGGTGCATTGTGGGGTCTGAACTACACTGATCCTGACAGGTGAAACTGGAAGCCTGTTCAGCTACTTCAGTGAAATTAAGGATTCAGGGGACTGGCAAAGTGCTTTTTAAAATGCAAATTAAACCATGCACATATCTAATGTCCTGCTATATAAAGCAAAGTGTACATCACACTATGAAAAGACGAAATAAGACTATTTATAAAGCACGATTGAAATATGTATATTCCTAGGCTTCTCAAGTATGTTAGCATGAGAAATCCATTCATCCATCCATCCATCCATCTACTCATCTGTCTATCGATCCACCCACCTATCTTTATTTAAAAGTACTATATAAAAGATACATACAGAGAGACAGAGTTCCAGATATTCGACTATGACATCAGTTTCTTTTAAAAAGGTTTTACTAGGACCTTTTTGTTTATTACCTACCATGCTTTTTATTCTTACGTTCTTTTCAAACTCTCAGGAAAATTATCATCTCTTCTGGGACTGAACATGTATGTGCCACTACATTTCGTGAGCAACAGACAGTAACTCAGGCCAATGGCAAGAGAAAAACAAATGATATTTGTGGCTGAGCAGTTCAGAAGTTATACCACTATGTGGATTAAAGTGTTTCAGGATAATCAAAAATGATTTGGCTAGTTACATTCCTCGACTGGATCTAGAATCCCACGCACATTTTGTAATTTAAAAACTGGAGCTGAGACTTACAGAAGCCCCCAGGGTAGGTCTCCATGTGAATATTACTGGCTATTCAGACATTATTTAAGCAAGGCATTTTCCATTGTCCTCCCCAAAAAGACAGAGGTTTCCCCCCCAAAATTTTTTTTTTGGTGCTGGGGATTAAACTCAGGGCCTTGTGCTTGCTAGGCAAGTGCTCTACCACTGAGCTAAATTCCCAGTCAGTCCTCCAATTATTTTTGACACAAGAAACATTTATTAATGAAATATTTCATTTTTCCCTGAAAATATACTTCAAAATAAGCATAAAATAATTTCAGCAGCAACAAAAAGGAACCTGTCTGAGATTCAGTCTACCTGTGAGTTCGTTTCTTTTCTGGATCCTTTAGTCTATAGTTAGTCACAAGGATCAATCACCCAGACTCGGAATTACAAACTGAGGTTCAGTAACAGGAAGCAGTAAATCACGTGCATTTTCTCAGGGGTTTTTGATTTCAAGGAAAGCGTAGCTTCTTAGACAGGACTGCAATTAGACACATGTTATGGTTTGTGTCTAGATGTCCCCGCGAAGTCTCATGTGGTAAGAGGTTGCTGGATCTAGAGTGTGTGATACTGGGATTAAGGGCGTGTGATTACTACATCAATCCACTGATTGGTTTAGCACCGCCCTAATCCTAGCAGCCTGGATAAAATATAAAGTACAGGAAGAAGCTGGTTAGGCCCCTGGCTTGCATCCCTTGCTTACCTTGCTGCCTTCTGCCTGTCTGCCACGCCACCCTGCCTCCGACCCAGCTGATTGTGGATTGAAACCTCTACAAACGATGAGCCAAATAAACCTTTCTTCCCCTAACCTTGGGTGTCTCGTGTTTTGTCTCAGCAACGAGAGAAAAGTAACTAAGACAACACACAACCCTGGACAAGGGGACAAGTGAGTATCACAAGAATGAAGAGGCTGAGACACGGTACTGCCAGAGAGGAAGGTAGTTTTAGGGGAAGGCCTAGGAAGCCCAAGAGTTAGAATGTTGGGTACAGCCTACCATCCTATTTATAGCGAAACAGCATTTCATCTTTTATCATAAGTAGTCAAACTGAGCTGCAAGCCAAAGTAAGCCATTTCTTTCATCCATGTCTTCCCTTCCAGAGAAGAGGCTTCTACTTTTGAGAATTAGGCTCTCCGAAAAGGCTGATAAACTTATTTTAAATGGATACAAACCTTTTTAGTATGACTTCACACCTCCAAATTTTCAGATAGGAATATGCTTTTGTTTCCACTGACCTCTTGAAATTTTTCATGTTTCAAGGTAACGCTTGCTTCCAGGAATGACTTTGGGAATATCACTTCCCTTTGAATTTCATTACAGAGTTTGAGGAGCAGTGGCATTAGATCTCCTCTAAATTTCTTGTAGAATTCAGCAGTGAATCCGTCAGGGCCTAGGCTTTTCTTTGTTGGTAGATTTTTAAACACCTCTTCGATTTCATTGGCTGACATTGGGTTATTTAGAATTTTTAAAACATGAGTAAATATTGTACTGTTTCTTTGGTAGAGAACCAAAAGTGTAAATAAGAACCAAATAGATTTATAATAGATACTGTGAAACAGAAAGAAAGTACTCAAAGGGGAAGGGAAAATGGGGAAGGGAGAGGGGGAAAGAAAAGGAAAAGGAAAAGAAAACAAAAAGAGAAAAGATAGGACAAATGGAAACAAAGCTGTTGTAAATAAGGAGGGGAAGAGGAGTTGAAGAGAGAGAAGGGGAGGGGAAGGAAAGGGGGAAAAAAAGAAAATCAAAATACATGTACAAGAACAAAATCCCTACAATGAATATGATCATTATATATATCTAAAATGTAGCAATAAAATTTACATACAAAAGTCAGCCAACCCAAACTTATTATTATTATTATTATTATTATTATTATTTTTTTTTTTTTTTTGGTGCTGGGAATCGAACCCAGGGCCTTGTGCTTGCAAGGCAAGCACTCTAACCACTGAGCTAAATCCCCAGCCCTCAAACTTATTATTAATGTTTATAAATTACCATGCAACGAAAGTCCTTGACAGATATCTACTGTCTTTCACCAGACACATTCATTTTGTTAAATATACGATTAGGCTAGAGTCATGTAACTAGAGTCATGTAACTGGGGTTAAACATACAAATATTAAGGCTAGCAGGAAGTTGATATTGTATTGATTAAAAAATTTCTAAGCCAAAAATAGATGGAATCTTTAAAATATCACTATTTGTAATTAACCATATGACATGTAACATAAATGTACTAAATGTAAATATCAAGCAATGCTGTACATTTTAATTCAAGCTAAATAAAAAGTAACATCTATGTGAATATTAGTGCCAATATTTTCCAATAAAATTTTACAAAGTGATATAAATTTTAAAATAAGGTTGCTTTATTCATAACTTGCATATAGGAGCAGTATTTAATAAGAACCACTTTTACCCTAAAGTAAGCAACCTCCTCTCTCTGGGCAAGCTGTAAGCGATGACTGAAATTCTGATACAATTTTGACATGTGCAGGTCTCTTAAAGGGAGAAAATGGTTACTTTAAATTATCCATAATACATGGAGGACCAGAATAGTTTAAGTAAATAAAATCTATAAATACTTCCAGTTTTACTTGCTGCTCAATAGCTATAGTATCTTCTCCCTACCAGCCAATTCACAAAATTAAATCAAGATTTAAAGTTCTGATTTAAAGTTCTCCACCTTGACTATCTACTGCTGGTTTCTCTACTGAGTACTCTATAAAGCAAAAAAAAAGGTGAGGAGGAGGAATGAAAAGAAGGACTAGCCCTAAAACTCTGCAACTTCAGCAGTCACACAGGGGTTTATTTGCTTTCAGTAGTCCTACAGATACTTTCACTATGGTAGTTCAGCAAGACAAATAAATAAATAAAATGTATACCTGAGATGAAGTTTCCCCCAACTCCTTGGATGTCTTCACAGAAGTGTGACTCATAAGTGAGAAACACACATGCCAACCAACCCCAGACTCTTCCAAAACTAGATATTCGGGACAGACATGAAGCTAGTTCAATATATAATACATGTAGCCAAGGAACATAAGTTAACCATAGAGCAACCACATCACTCAGCATACATTTATCAAGTGTGTGTTTGCACAGGCACTGAAATGCAAAGATGAATAAGGCAGCATTTTCCTAAAGATGATGACAACTGTGCTAGAATCACACATAAATAAGATACCAAGGTGCACCAGGAGGAGCAGGGACCTGGCAGGGAGACGGTCTGGGAAGGTTTCATGGAAGATGCAGAGTACAGTAGAAAACATTTCAGGATCAGCCAAGATTAGATTAGAAATCAGCCCAGTGGCTGGCTAACTGTGTGGTTTGGCCAGTTATATAACCTTTCTAATACCTGGATTCTCAATTAATAAAATGAAGGTAATAATATCTATACAGCTAAAAAGGAAGGAGGAAAGAGACCACATGTGGAAATCAGCATGACTTCTTGAAAATACTCAGCACTTGATTTATATACTATTATTATTACTATTATCATCATTATTATTCAGTCTTGGAAAAAAGTTACCAGCAATCGATAGCAGTAGACACTGTACCATTGGTCTCACCACACTTTGCTGGCTTCACGTGTATTATTTTCAGCCGGAATTAATAGTTTGGCTGGAGGTTCCCAAATGGTATCACTAGGAAGGCAAGCTTAAGCAGTGTGGTTACAAGAGTGACCAAATTCACAAGTGCTTGATTTTCTGTAAGGTCAGAGTTCATCCAGGATGAGAATGCCAACAGTATTACGTGAGCATGTGGAATAACGTGTAGAAAAGCAAACACAGGGTAAACATTTCCCATAGGAGCAAATATCAGTACGCTTGATTAACACATTACCACTAACTGGCATCATACGGAATGGGAAAACGAAGTGGAAATCTAAGGACACACACATATATAATACACACTACAGAGGAAGCATCACAGAGTAGTGAAGGTGTGAAAGACTGGATATGTAATGAAAAAGTATCTTAAGGACCTCAGATGTCACGCAGAAGAGCTTATCTTTAGCCTGTAGGCAATGGAGAAGCACTAGCAGACTTGAAGTAAAATACTTTTAATCAATTGTTCTATCGCTTCTATTATCATATGCAAATCTAAGACAGTATTACATATGCTCATAGCTGTGTTTCTTCATTTCCAAGGTGTTCTCACTGTATTCATATTTGAGATAGATCTTTGTCAGCTGTATCATTAAAATGAATCATACATTTTTAAGGCAATGATAAGCTAAAAATAGGGATTGTAGATATCCCAAAAAGATGCCATTACTTGTCTTTCTGCTAGTGATAAAGAGTTCTTCCCTTAATTCAGGATGCATTATTCAATATCTACTATATGAAGTGTCAAACACATGTTAAAACTCTTGATAAAACCTTTAAAGTGCATCATGTGCTTAGTGTAATATGCATCTTCTATTCCTATGGCAATTTAATAAAAGGTATTCTCAACTGATCTATTTTTTCCCACACACTTTTAAACAGTACAATAGAAACTTTGGAGTTTTCCTTTAAATAATTTCTCTCCAAACTCTTCAATATTTAGAAAAAAAAAAAAAAGCTGGTAAGCACTTCAAAGAAAACCTCAAGAGTCAGGTGGATGTGAAGTGAGGAGAATGAAGGAAAACAGCCCAGTGAAGTGCTCTGTCCTTAAAGTCTGCTGTGTGAAGCATCTCCCAGAAACAGTTCCCAAGAAATCCTCACTCTGGAGGGTATTAGCCCACCAAAGCAGTTACTTCAAGAGTCGGTCCCTTTTATCCTTACAGTTTAAAAAAAATCACCACCTTCATTCACTGTTGTATTTATTTTTCTGTTTTCATTTCCTGTTTCCCTTCTTTTTTTCTTATTGGTGAATTCTCTCCTTCAGATAAGTCAAGTAATCTCTGTAAAGTGGCTTACACCCAGCGAGAGAAAAAAGAAGAAAGACAATATATTGCTAGGCACGAGACTGAGGATCACCAGATTTGGACTCAGTTCTCGAAGGCCCTTTTGGACACTGGGAGCCACGTAAGGCATCTGGAGCCCAGTTAACTTCTCCATGACATAGGATGTGTTTTTGAAA
The DNA here is from genome assembly GCA_004026905.1 of Hystrix cristata. Lineage (NCBI taxonomy): Eukaryota > Metazoa > Chordata > Mammalia > Rodentia > Hystricidae > Hystrix > Hystrix cristata. The sequence continues at coordinate 5,144 of PVJO010022101.1, read as the reverse complement.
TGCTGCCAACTCTGGGTTCTGCCATCTAGAAAAGGATGACAATAAAAATTGAGGTGTGGAGGCCTCGTCAAAGTGATAACAGGTTAAATGATCCTGGGTGGATCTTCTGGTCACCCAGACCTTTGTGTGTTTGTTTTCTCTGCTGTCTTTTGGGGATGGCTTTTCTTCCCAGGTGTGGTACAATAGTTTGCATCAGTCCTTGCTTATAGAGTGCAGTCTACGGAGGTAAACTCTCAGTCTTGAAGCTCACTGACTTCATCATCTTTTGGTGCCTCTTAAGGGCAGAGTATGAAGAATTCAAAACTTATGGCTCTAGTATGGGGGCTACAACTTAGTTTATGGAAAGGCTCTTCTTTACTCACTCTTATATTCACTGAGCACTACTGGGTGGGGTAGATCCAGTGATGGATATGACAATGTCTTTTCCTCAAGAAGATGATGATGGAGGATAGAAGGCCAACACTACATATTTTAAAGCAAAGATTTAAAAAATATAATGTGACAATAGGAACTTGTTATTATACTATGATCTAGGAATTAAACATTTGGTGTTTTCCAGGTAAAGCGTAATGCTATATTTAGCATCTTATGTTGATTCTTAGAAGTTCTCTTGGAACATAGACTGGAAGGTCAACAATGCTGTCATTACTCTGGGTGGTGAGCACAAGGATTTGCTATGAACACAGCCTGCTGCAATGTTGCAGTCAATTAAAACACTGAATTTATTCCAAGAGATACTTAGCCACCTCTGAGGCAATATGTGATTTTTTTCTTATCCTTGTATTTACTCTATATCTGAACTTCTCTGATTTTAGCTACTACAGTCCCTGGATCCCTGACCAGAATTTTCATTCGAAAAAAATAAAATTTGGCATGTTCTCATAAACTGCATATTGGAAGGGCCCAATCCTCCTCCTAGCATACACATACACCCTGTGCACTGCTGGGCCTTCACAATGTATGCCTCACATTTACTGCAAACACAGCAAGACTGCCACAGTTCTTAGCATATTTGATTTTCACAGAGCATCACTTGCTTTTTCAAGTGTTGAGTCCAAGTGTTAAGTAAAAGTTGACATGCGTGCAACTTATTTTTAAATACCAAATCATAATTATCCCACCCTATCTGAAGTACGAAACTTAATGTAAAAAATATATATACTCTTACTAGAAAGATCTAGCTAGGAAAATGTGACTAGCAAAATTGAAAGTGCTAAATTTCTTCATTAAGTATTAGTAATTAACAATCAAATTGTTAGCAACTCTGTGTAAAGAATTTCTAAAATATGTTAAAATTAAGGTGGTTATTCAACAGAACACTTATAGTTCTAAAAATCAATACGACAGAAATAACTATTTAAATGTTTATAGATACTTACTTGTATTTATGCAGCAAATTTCAGCGACTACACTTTTAGCTTTCTGGACTGTTATTTTTCCATATAAATGTAGTGCTAAAGACCTACTTGAATTAAAACAAAAGTGACTTGTTCCCATAATTTACACATGACTTTCTAACAGCACCTATATTTCAAGCCCAAAACTTTGAAGTTAGGGTAAAAGAAATAATCATAGAGCATGTGCTTTTTCATTTAAAATGGCTACAGCCTTGTCCATCTGTTTGGTTGATATTTATTGTGACATTTGTCATCACGTGCCACCATTACTTGGATACACATCCATTTTTTTCTAGTTTGACACTTAAGTATTTAAGGGTAAACAATCAGACTCATGGATATAAAATGAACTGAGATTTGAAGCTTCCCTCTGTCTCTGCTCCCAGTGGCCAGAGGGCAATCAAGTGCAGGAACATCAAGCTCTGTGTCCCCTTGACCCCACTCTACCCTCCAGCATCTCCAGACAAAGGAGCCGAATTCATGGCATCCTCAAACATAAGGCACAGTCTCCTTACTAACATGGCTGAAGGAGTTTGCACAACACAATACTGACTGTTGGGTACAAAATTAATGCAACATATTAGGAGTTCTGAACCAGACCAAAATTCGGAATGGAGAAACTGAGGCAAGTGTACATGTTGGCAAACCAAAGGACTACAAAGAAGCAACAAAGAACCACGGCTAGGTGGCAGCGTTGAAAAATTTAAGCAACATTAATTAACAATGAGCAAGCAAAAGCAAATTTTGTAGTAGGCTGAAAAGAGGGATTTGAAAGTCTCAATTTACTCTTGGTAACTCAGGAAGCCACACAAATGTGCAAGTGGCTCTAAATGAAGCCCGTGTGCCAATTCTGAGGCTACTCAGGGTCTGTGCCAGCATGTGAATGGGGTGCTGTTCTTACCTCCAGATGCTCTAAAATATAGGGTGGATTTGTCATGCCAAGCCGCAGCATTGCTCCCTTGGGAATCACCTCCACCAGCTTCCACAGGAGCGTGGGGAGACTGGTGCCGATATCTCTGCCATAGGCCCCTGTGTCTTCACTGGTCAACCATATCTCACAAACACCCTCTGTGAATCAAAGGAGATAATTAACAAATCTGTCGCAGAGCCGTTTCCTCCACCATACAGCTGCTCATTCTTTTTAATGCAGTATTTCTCAATACTATTACGCAGACAGTCTGGCTATTCAATTGCAGAGAAAAAGCAGCTTATCCCATGGTGGCAGTGGGTTAAGTTCATTTTATGAGCGAGCACCAGAGAGTTACAACAATGCTGTGAATTATCAGTGTGTCCTATGAAGTGATTAACGTTCACAGCCAATCAGTTCAACTGTGCTTCCCTCAAAGTATTTTGATCAAGGCTAGAGCTTCAGTCCCACCTCTGCGAATATCCACTTTATCGAAGAGCACAGGCCTTGGAGCTGCAACAGTCACTGTACAGAACAGGTGCTGTCAGCAGTTAACTCACTCCTCAGTCTGTCACCAACCCAAGGAAAAAATGTCAAGTATAGTTAAGGATTCACTCACAAATTATTAATAATAAGAAACCCATTTTGCCTGTAGTAGCTATTATAATCTGTCTCTTCCTTATTCAATTAAAGACAGTGTTCATTTCATTGCTGTGTTCAAAAACGTTGTTTACTGTAGAAATTGTGCTGGAAACCGTGTACTGACATCTTGCATCCTATTTTCCATCAAATAGGAAATGCATTTATATTTTCATTGGTAGAATGCTGTCTTCAAATATTATAGCTTGCAATAACATCTTCCCCAAAATCAAGAGGAAATACTTTTGGGTCACCTAGTGCTATTTAAAATAAATACAACAGGGTAAGCAGGAGGAATCCAGGTGTTCCTGGTACACACTCAGAAACTTTCTGAACTCATATTCAATTAAAAGATTAGCCTATTTTAAAGGCCAAATGATTTGCAGTGTTAAAATAAACAATGACATGAGCCTGTGAAATTTGTTCACACTCAGTGAATTGTTGCTTTTGAAGAACTTCACATACAATACAAGCACATAAAGACTTCAGCCCAAATCAAAGTATAAGTTTCTAGAAAGTGCCTAAAAATTACAATTTTAAATTTTCTTTAGTTAACAGAAGAATTTCAAAAATGCATTTAAAATGTCCTTGCCAAGAGAGCCAACAAATAAAATACATGGTTTTTATGTAACTATGGACCTAAAATTTACAGAATAAAAAAAGTGAAGGTCTTCACTCTAATGTTTCACATTTAGAATGTTCCTCCAGTTTGGTAAGTTACTCCAGTCACTATTCCTTTCTACAGAATAAGAGATATATTTAATAATCAAAAAATCATCCAAGTCATACAAGAACATTCTCACTTTTCCTTGTCTATCTTTCTGAGACATGCGAGCCTCATTCGCAACCATGCAACAAGAAAAATGCAGACAGAAGGAAAAGTTCAGTTTCCCCAAATTAAAGAGTCACTGACTTAGCAACAAGAACAGAAGATATTAAAAAAAAAGCCCTCTAGTAAAAAAGTTAGAGGTGTTTTTAGTATTTAAAAATCAGCAGTTTTATAAGTATACAGGCTTTCATAGTTGAAATTAAGTGTATAGGTTCCAGAAACAAAAAACCTTTGCTTAGTTTTCATCATTTAATAAAAACCTTTAACCTCCACAGAAATAGCCTGGCTTGTTTATAGACTAAGTCTTATAATTTTATAAACATTTTCAGTACATAGGACAAATATTTTTCTATTTAAAAATGAATTACAATTAATGGTGTCATGTTCATTTTAATAATATATTCCATCAGACACTAGACTCATACAACCCTTGTTTAAAAAAAAAAAAAAACTATCACAAAATCCACTCCAGGAAAAGAGATGGCTAAGTAACAACATAAACAGATTTTAAAACATTCTGAAAGAGGTTATAAAAACAGGACATTATCCATGATTTTCCAGTTACTGGCATTTGAGTAACACAATATGAATTTTTTAAATGAACAGAATAATTTTAATTTATAATTTTTCCATCCAAATGGCTCCATGTTATGCCTTATGCAGAGAGAGCAAGTTCCTGGAACAGTGCCCTGCTGTTGCTAGATGAATATAGAAAGGGAAAAATCACTCTGAATGGGAATGGAAATAACATCCATGCAGAAAACAGCAGTCAGCTCTTAAAACTCCAAAGGTGGGGACCAATAGCCCCCTGGTGGGCTGAAACTTCAAATTAAATCTCATAAAGAGGAAGCAGCTGTAATACTAAATCAGCAGCAACAGGAATAACAGTCTTTATGTCTCTAAGATCAAGGCTGCTAAAATACTCTATGCAGCAACCAGGTTGTAAAACACAATGAAATGTAAAAGCTTGTGCAAAATATGAAACCTCTGGCCTAGAGAATCTCACCTTGCCATTCAATCTAAAACTGTGTCAAAGATGATCTTGCTGCTAATCAATTTAAGAGAGCAGAAATTTTTGTAAGTCTATAACAAGCATTAATTCTAATGAGAGTTGATCTTTCGATAGTGAAACACAAAAATTATCTCATACTAAAGTGAAATAAATCGGACACCCATGAGCACACATCGAATTGTTTCTCTGATATAAGAGACCATAACTGTAAATAAGGACAAAGAGGTGTAATAGATATTATATAAAAGGAGGATGGTGTGCAGAGGAGAGGAGTGCTAGAAAGAAAGAAGGGGAAAAGCAGAAAGGCAACAGGGGAAAGAGAGGGGAAAGGGAAAATATGGAAAATGATGAATGAACCTG